>PVIW01008477.1:46609-60892 GCA_004026585.1 Noctilio leporinus
CCCCCCCCCCCCCCCCCCCCCCCCCCGGCTAGCAATGACCAAACTGTTGTCCAGACTGGGAGAACATATTTCCTGATATAGCTGATAAGGGGTTAATATCCAACATTTATAAACTACTTAGAAAACTGAACACCAAAAAAAAAAATAAAAGCAAATAATCCAATTAAAAAATGAGCAAAGGACCTGAATACACAGTTCTCCAAAGAGGACATACAGATGGGCAATAGACATATGAAAAGATGTTCAATGTCACTAATCATCAGAGAAATACAAATTAAAACCACAATGAGATATCATCTCACACCTATCAGAATGGCCATCATCAATAAATCAACAAACAAGTGCCAGCCAGAATGTGGAGAGAGGAAAACCCTTTTGCACTGTTGGTGGGAATACAGACTGGTGCAGCCATTTCTGGAAAGCAGTATGGAGATACCTCAAAAAAATAAAAATGGATTTGCCTTTTGACTCAGTGATCCCACTTCCGGTAATATAGCCAAAGGAGTCCAAAACACTAATTCAAAAGAACATAAGCACCCCATGTTCATTGCAGCATTATTTATAATTGTCAAGATACAGAAGCAGCCCAAATGTTCATCAATAGATGAATGGATAAAACTATGGAACATTTATACAATGGAATACTACTCAGCCATAAAGAAGAAGAAAATTTTACCCCTTGCAACATAACATTATGGATGGACCTGGAGGAGAATATTATGCTAAGCAAAATAGACCAGTCTAGAAAGACAAATACTACATATTTCATTCATATGTTTAACCTAATGAATAAACCGAACAAACAAAACAGAGACAGACTCATAGGTGGAGAGCAGATGACAGCTAGTAGGTGGGGGAAGGTTAGGGGGTTCGAAGGATTGAGCAAAAAGGAAAAAGGACTCATGGACACGGATACATTTTTAAAAAGATTTTATTTCTTATTTTTAGAGAGAGAGGTAGGGAGAGAGGCAGAGAGGGAGAAAGACATCAATGTATGGTTGTCTTTCGCCTGCCTCCAGCTACAGATCTGGCTGGAGACTTGGCTTGCAGCCTGATTATGTGCCCTGGCTGGGGAATCGAACTAGCGACCTTTGGGTTTGCCACCAGCCAGGGCCTCATTTTTTTAACTGTATTTTTTCCTATTACCATTTAATCCTTGTTTACTACCCCCACCCCCTTACAATCACCACTGTTGTCCACGTCCATGAGTCCTTTTACCTTTTTCCTTGATCTCTTCACCTCTTTATCTTCCCCCAATAGCTGTCATCCAGCTACATCCAATTTGAAGTAGCCATTTTGACAGATGTAAATTATAAAAATACTTTTAAGAGTTTAAGTAATGTGTGCAATGAGGCTGCTTTCCTTCCATTGTTAATGAACTAAAGGGGTTCATTTGCCTGTATGGGTAAAAGCCCAGTGAAACTGGAACAGGAATTTGCAGCTAATGAAGTAAAGGTTTATCAATTAAGGAAATAATGCCAAGCCTGATTCACAGGTGAGCTGCTCAGAGACCTGGCTCCCTGATTGCTTCTAGGGGATAGGTTACATAGGAACCTACGGAATTAGGGTATTAACCATTGATTGGTCAAGGCTAAGGTAGTTGGTAGTTGATTGCTGCATCTGGTCCTTATATCAGCCATGGTATCACTCTGTCTAGTTTTGCAAGGGTGCTGTGGATGATTCTTTCCACATATTTGGGCCTAGAGCTGAAACAGCTGAGACCTGGATGGTATCTCTGGTTTGAAACTTTGTCTCTTTGGTCAACATTCCTGAGGCTTTGTTCCTAAGAGTATTTGATGCTGATCAGAACCACATTTTCCTGAGGGCTTAAAGAAAATGGGAGTGGATGTACAAAGGAGCGGGAGGTGGATCAGTCAAGTGCTGGATGAGGCCAGTTTGAATCAAAAGGAAAGAAAGGAGAAAAAGTCACAATAAAGAATTGAATTTTTTGCATGGTTACACCATGAACCTTAACCTTTGGCTTGCTTCCATTCAATTCCTGACCTCTAACCAATTGTGTTGAACACTACTTCAAAATTAAGTTTTGCTAGGCTTAGCAATGGGATAAAAATATCTGTTGAACGTATTCCTTAGTTACTATAAAATTTTATCTTATACCAAAATGTCATTTAATAATATTTATTCTACTTTAAAAGCTCCTGAAGAATGGTTAATATGCTTTATTTGTTTTATCTCCTGGCGTATGCAACCTTTTGTTATTGAAAATGTGGTTTGCAGACCAGCAGCTTTGGTATTGCCTGGGAACTTGTGGGAAGTGTAGAACCTTGGGCCCTACTTTAGAATTACTGAACCAGAATGTGTATTTTAATAAGATTCCCAGGTGACTCAAATGCACAGAGTACTGGTTTGGTGTTTTTTTTTCTTTTCTTCTTTACACGGTTATCAAAATAAATATTTGTTGAATGAATAAAAAGTTTTCTTTGGGGCACAGATTGTAAGATATAACACAAGTCCTTTATTAATGAATTAGGTTGACTTGAAAGTTAATAAATTGTGTCACATTATCCCACTTGCTCTGTAAAGTAGTCATGCAAACTCCTGGCCCATCAGTTGTCAAGTATTTTATAAATATTCCAGTAGATGTCAGGACGCCCATAATACAGTAATTTTAGCATAGGGTAATAGTTAGTAAAGGGGTACTAGTTTTAGAATGGAAGAGATGGAAATCCATTTAAAACTGGCTTTGAATAAAGGCTTACTGGCTTTGGTAATCAGAACACAGAAAGTCCTGGACTATGTCTAGATCTAGGGATAATTATTATTTGTCACTACATCTCTGCGTGTGTGTGTGTGTGTGATTTAGATTCATTCTCCTCCTGGTACTTACAGAAAGAGACAAGATCACCATTAGCTCTAGTGCCTCAAATTTCCTCCACTAGAGAGGCATGGAGACTAGGTCTGTCTCATATCAATTTTAAAATTCCAGAGGAAGAATACTGATATTAATTGGCTCATATTGGCTAAGATGCCTATCCCTGGATAAATAGACTCTAGCCAAAAGGTTAAATGTGACAATTTCCAGTAGAAGGAAAGGACTACTTCCTTGACAATAGGCAAAATAATAATTCCCAATGTAACATTCAAAACATGACTATTAACTTTTATCTTACAGATAAGGTAGGTAAATTTCTTTTTCTTTTTCTTTCTTTCTTTTTTTTTTTACCACTTTCCTTTACCCAGTTAATGTCTGGGGCTACCAAAGAAATTTTAAAAGATTTTGCTAATCTGTGTTTGTGGTTCTATCCGCCTTCTACCAGTTTTCGCATTCTGAAATATTGTTATTCTAGAGATGTACTGATGAATAAAGACAGTCTTGTAGCTACGCAAGCTGTATTTCCCCTGTCAATTTGCTCCAATGTGGCAACGTGTGGCATCATGTATACAGATGAGCCCAATCCCCAACAAAGAGAAATCTGTTTTAATCCTGGGCTCAGAGTTCTAATTTCTTAACTCTTAGTTCAGAGAAGCTCCTTTTCATGCCCAGTCTAAGGCCTTCCACAAGATGTTTGACAGGGAGGATTATCTACTTCTTTTAGGGGACTGCTCACTGGTATACACAGGTATGGTCTAGTTTCCATTATCCAGACAAGAAAATCAAAATATTAAACAATATAGTTTTAAAAGTCTATTATTTAGTCATAAATGATATCAAGTGAGATACACTAATATATTGAGGCCTATCCAGAAAGTATCCAGCATTATAAATATGAAAAATAGACACATTTATTGAAGAAAATACAAGATACAAAAAACATTGTACATAGGACAATGATGCCTCAGTTCCCTGCACAGTACGTTGAGACCTCACACAGTTTTCCTAATCTCAGCAGCAGTCTGAAATCTCTTTCCTTTAAAAAGGTAATTTTAGTTTTGGGAAAAGCCATATTTTTGCAGGGTGACAAATCTAGGTCGTAGGTGTGCTGAGTCACCTGGGTGATTTGATGTTTTGCAATAAAATTCTGCATAAGATATAATACAAGAGTATTGTTGTGATGAAGCTGCCAATCACCGGTTGCCCATAGCTGCAGGCTGAATCATCTGAATAGTTTCCATGGAGGAATGTTCATGCCTAACACAAAGTTTGATGTGGATTCATTGTTCTATGTGCTCAGTCATTTTAAATGTGATGGCAACATAGTACACATGCTCACTCAACAACATCTATTGCTCCCAGTGACTAGTACAGTGAAGTTGTCATTGTTTACACCTGCACATTCCAGTCCACTCATCTTGGCTGCCAGGTTACATTGCTATCATGCAAATAGTCCTTGTTATATTAACAATGGTTGGACTTTTTCTGAACAGACCTTGTATGTAGATAATTTTTTAGCCTGGAAGGGCACAATCAGGCTGAAGATTAATCCAATTTGTAGTGTTTAAACAGCATACATTTGTGTATCTTCAACACTAGCACTCATATTTATGGTGATTTCACAGATTTCTTTGTGGTTATAATTTCAAGATAAAGGTAGTCTTGCTTTAAATAACAGTAATTGCTAGAAGCCCCTAAAATTAAGTTTTTCTTTGCCATGTACCACAATGAGGTTAGTAATAATATTTGGTTTGGATAATCAAGATAGATAACATATGTGTAGTCCTTAAACTGTTCCATATATGTGGCCCAGGCAGAGTTAAGTGGTGGTTTTGTAGAAGCATTTTATTAAGTGAGACTACCTGTTATTTATTGTTTAATATAGTTTCATAGGGTTAAGGTTCTGTTCATTCATTTATTTATTTGACTAATTTTTGCATACCTTGACTAATTTACTTTTTTAATAAAAAAATTTTATTGAATTCATGCATTCAGCACCACAATAGACTCTGGGAAAACAACAGGGAGGAAGGCAAACTTAGTCCATACTGTCTTGGAACGTAGATTAGTGGAATCTTTTGAATGAAGCCCCAAATCAATATCTCTTTTCACTCTTTGTGGAAAAAAAAAAACCCAAGACCAAAAACTTCCATGTCCTTATGCAGAGAGTCACACTGTTGTTATTCCTGATGTCCTGACCTGACTCTGGAAATTATATTTAGTTTACCTTAATGATTCATTCTTTCATTCAGCTGAATTGTATTCTTTGCTTCCTGTCTCCAGCAGATCTACGTCCACCAGACCACAGGAATTAAAATTTCATGGTGAGAGGACTGATACCATGATACATTTTAAAAATATTTGTGCACTTATTATGTAATCAGGGATTTTAATAAAGGAAATGACTTATTTACTGCTGATCAAACTATAAGCACTTTTCTCAGTAAATGTTTCATTTCCCTTTCTGATAAAAAAAGTTTTGTTGCTTATTTTATAAACATTCTTGCAGTTAATTTGAGTCATTTTTGTTAATTGTAATTTGACTTGAATGAGTCCAGTTACTTTATTATTTTACTAGCTTACTGCTCATAGGGAAGAGGCAACAATAACAACAACAACAAAAACCTAGAAAAACAAAACCACTCACAACTGAGATATGGTAAAATAATTTCAAAACACAAGATATTTATTTTCACTTTACTGGTCTAGTTTGCAAGGAAAACAATAACTGATTTCTCCTATTAAACCTACATCTTTTTCCAACTCCTGCTCTAATTCTTTGCTCCTCTTTTCTAATTTTCTAGACTGTAATTGTTTATATTCCAATCTCTCTTACTGCTTCTTAAATTCCCTCCTACTACTACATGAACTTCCTTGTTGCTAAATACAAGTGAAATTCTTAGTCCTAATCTATTGTAGGTAATGGAAATGCTCTCCTTTCACTTGCTCAGGCCAAAAACATTAGCATCGTTCTCGACTTCTTTTTTCTTTCACATTTTACATTCATTCTTCAGCAAATACTGTTGACTCTACCTTCAGAAACATATCCAGAATTCCATTTCTCATTTTACTTGTCTTATTGCAATAGCTTATGTGGTTTCTTCACTTTCTCCCTCGATTACCTATTTATTCTGTGCATTTGTTTTCTTTGTTTGGAAAATTGAAACTCCCAAATAGCTTCATGGCCCATTCTCTCACTTTCCTAAGGCCTTTATTCAAATGTCACCTTCTCTGTGAGTTCTTATCTGGCTACTTTAATTAACATTAGAAATCCAGGTACTCCCTACTCTTCTTTCCTGCCTCCTATTTCTTTATTGAACTTATCATCCTCTTACCCACTATATGTTTTACTTATATGTAGACTTCTTTATTCTTTGTCTGCCTGTTTCCCTTCTACCAACCAATACAAAAATTAAAAAACAATTTTTTCTCTATTTTCCCAGTTTCTAGGATAGTGGGTTTTAAGTACCTGGCACATAAAATACTCAAACAATAATTGATTGAAAGAAATAAATTTTGTTGTCACCAGGATAATTTTCCATGAAGTCACTGCTAGTCTGAATAGGTTTGTTTTCTATAGACACAGTTTACTGAGAGGGAGGATATTATGCTGTAACTTAAAAATAAAAGCAATAATGTGTTAATCTTAAAAGTACTCTTTCTTGTTTTGTGTGATTTTGATTTACTTGGATTTGAATAGCATAACTTTCATTTTTACATCTTCCTTTTGATTAATGTGAGGGTTGTTTTAGAATGGTGCGGTGCAGGTCAAGCTTCTGATCTTAATGAATTTCAGCTAGGTGTATGGTAACTACTCACTTGTTAACCCAGCTGCTTCTAGGTTTTCTTCTTATTCTCCTTGCCTCATTTGTTGAATATTTTATAATTATTATATTTTTGAGGGCAAGTATCCTTGTCTTTGTGATTATCCTCACCTTAGGCCTAAAAAGCATCGTTGTGTTTCCTGAGGAAGCTCTGATTTCGTCTCTATTCCCTCTAGAGTGCAAAGGAAATATTAGCAAGAGAAGCACCTTTTGACAATTTAAATAAATGAGGACCTTAAAGACAAAGATTAGACTGTTAGATTAGCACATATGAGAACTCTGAGATTGTGACAAGTAGTACCACCAGACAGATGCCAAAGAACAATTACCCCTTTAAATCCCATTTCTGGTTACCTTTTTTTCCTGGGGCTAACACTGAGCATAGGTCCCATGAGTTCATAAACAGGAGTCAACATTGCACATGAACATAGAAATCATCAATAACTTTCCATTATATGAGGGTGGTGTTTGTGTATCAGTGAAGAAATATTTTAATATATATGTGGTCCTATAGAGTCTTGTAGAACATTATAGTTTTCTAGGGGAACTGAAATAGACAAATAGAAAAGCAACACAGATTTATACAAATAAAGACAAGAATTTCAAGAATAGTTTGAATATAAGGATACTTATAAAGGGCTGGTAAATGGTTTAATTTGTTGAAAAAAAGTTTCTGGAGTATAAATTGGGAATCAATAGTAACTGAAAGAAATATTTTGGTTAATGAATGGACCAGTGAAAAGTGTGGAAGACTTTTAAATGTGTGTGTTTCCTCAGAGGTCCATTTATTGACTTCTTCAGTCTCTGCCTTACCTCTTAAAGAAACACAAGCCATACTTGTACTTCTTCCTGGTCTCAAACTCATATTTCCAGGTCTTTTCTGATCACCTGCTCTGGACATCCTCCAGTCATATCAAATTTAACAGAATAATGATAATAGACACTATTTGTTGAGAAATTATCATTTACTTGCCATTATTCTAAGTGCTTCATATGTGTTAGCTGATTTAATCAGAGTAGAGCAGTAGTTCTTGGGGTATGAAAACTACTCATTTGTTAACCCTGATGCTTCTTCAGTCTTTTCTTGTTATTCTCAACAATTTTGAGTTGATTTTTTATTAACTTAGTTTTATAGAGGAGGAAACTGAGACTTTAGGAGTTTAAGAAACTTGCTCGAGGTCACATAGATATTAAGTGACACTTCTATACAAACAAAGCCTTTGTTCTTAACCACTCTAATTACTTTCAAAATTAAATTCTTTAGATAGGCTTTCTAACTGCTTTTTTATGTTGGAAAATGTGGTTGAAATGTTACCACTATCTAGCCAGCTAGAATCCTAGATATGTTTATCTTCTTCATTCCCTGCACCTGAATAGTGAGACAGTTTTCCTCGGTGTTTCTTTTGGAACTGTTTACTTTTTATTGCTGTGACTATAACCCTTCAGCTAACTAACTGGGACCTCTGCCTCTAGCCTTGCCCCAATATCTTCCATGTTATAGATTTTTCTAACTGCTTGTATTGTCATAACACTTTTCTGCTTAAAAATTTTAAACAGCTTCCTAACATTTATAGGATAAAGTTTAATCTTTTGAGGGTGGCAAACAAGGTCTTTAATACTCTGATCTGTGTTACAACTTTTGTCTCTTTTTCCTGACACTTCTTTTTATACATTCCATGTTTAAGGCATATAGAATTTCTTAGAGTTATGGAATACATGCTGCTCCTCCCATCTGAAATAATTTTACTCTATTCCCCAGAGAACCTATTCCACACTTTATTATAGTTGTCATATGGAATGTTAAATTAATGTTTGTCTTTCCCCACTTCTGAGTACATTATTAGCACTCTGACAGTTTGTCTTACTTATCTTTATATAGTTGTATTTAGCACATAATGCAATTTATAATTTATGATAGTACATAATGTACCTAATGATTCATAAGCCCTGAATCAATGAATATGTGGATGGATGAGTGAATACATACACAAATAAACATCATGTAAGTAGGTTTAGATTTGGTTTTGTCAACGAGGGAACACTTGTTGAAGATGGAGCAGTTGAGGAAAGTAAATAGGAGTGACAACTGCTGGTTGGACTGGTTAACACAGGTGGGGAGAGGGAAGAGTTCCTTTTTGATATTTTTTGAGACATGACTGTAAGGCACACTTAGAAATACCACAGAAATTTCAGAGACATGATAACTTGTAGAATAGTTTGAATCCTGACACTTGGAGTATTAACTGACTTCTTAAACTTTTTTAACCAGTTAGGGTCAAGCTTAAATTTGAGTCAGTCTTCAATTTTACCTAGTTTATATTCTGCAGGTGCAAAATACATCACATTTAGTCCAATCCTATTACTTAACCAATACAATAAAGAAAATACTAGGGTGAGTAATCTGTCCATGGTTCCAGATCTACTTAGAGACAGAGATCTCCAATTCCATGCTTTCCCCACTATAAGGAACAGTATAGTGTAGTGTGAAGTTCAGGAAATCCACCCTGCCTGGACTTAAATCCCAGTCCTACCATTTAACAGCTTTGTGATTTGAGAAGATTCAGTATTATTATCTATATAATCAGGGAAAGTATCCTCATCATAGGACCAATGTGAAGGTTAAATAAGTTAATATAATAATATAATAAAGGCCTTAGGAAATGGATGCCATATAATAAGCCTTAAGATATTACCCATCACTTTTTGATGGAAGTTCAATAATAATGTTTTTTCTTCTCTTCTGTGTTCCTACTCAATCTATATTATAGGATATGTCATATGGCATCACAGTTATTCTCATGTCTATATTTCCCTCTAGACTGTGAGCTTTTTAAAGATGAAGACCTTGTGTTAGTGAAGGACCTAGCTCAGTGTCCAGCACACAAGGGACATTTGATACATATATTTTAAAACAATTAATGAACTTTTAAAAAAAGATTTTACTTATTATTTTCAGAGAGAAGGGAAGGGAGAGAGGCAGAGAGGGAGAGGGAGACATCAATGTATGGTTGCCTTTTACCTGCCTCCAGCTATGGACCTGGCTGGAGACCTGGCTTGCAACCTGGTTATGTGCCCTGACTGGGAATTGAACCAGCACCCTTTGGGTTTGCAGGCCGGCACCTTATCCACTGTGCCACCAGCCAAGGCCCATATCATATTTTTTATACTAACATATAGCACAAAATTAATTTATCTTGTTGAATTAACTAATAAGGAATTCAGCAAAAATTATTTTATGGTTTGCCCAAATTACAGTTTCAGATAGGGCTGTTTCCATTAGGGAAAAATATCTGTTTTTAAGTAGTATTGACAAACATGTGAATATGGAACTCTGAAAATCATAGTAAATTTAGAATACAAATTCAATTTCTTAGATTATATAGGCCCATGTATAAAATGTATCTGAATATCATGCATTACATGTATCTGAACATTCTCTTCGCTAATAGTTTGGTTATTTGTGATGATGCTGAAAAATTGCTATAAGAAAGTTTTGAGTTTTTTCTTCTTTTTTTCCTATATGACATTTGTCATCTTTCTTTGACAGTGTAAACTCAATAACAAAATCCAAGAGATTTTTCTGGTTTGTCATCATTTGACATTGTATAATAAAATTCACTCATGGGCACAATAATGATTATTTTAATGTAATTCTTCATAAATTGCTATAAAAAGGACAGGTTAAGGATTATTTAGCTACAAGATTAAGTCTGTAATAAGTGTGATATTGATTATTTTCAAGTTAGGAATACAAATGATACATTCAGGACCACTTAACAAAGATAGTGATAATTAGGCGTAAAGGCTGATAATTGAAGAAGTAATAAATTGAGACATGGATACAAGTAAAGGAAAATGAGATATTTTTATAAATAAAGGAAATAACCTATGGATTTTAATCTCTATAGTAAGGGTGAGAAAAATACTATTAAAAGTTAATCATTTTGTCTTTCCATCAACCTCTTCTTTTGCACATATTTTTACCTAAACACTTGTCAAATCATAAAATGTTTTTGTTTTTCTAAACTATGACCTCTTTGGGTGTAGGGTTCACATCTTGTTTGTTCTTATATAGTTGGTAGCACATGGTAGGCACTCAAATGTTTATTAAATTGAGTTAAATGGGGTTTAGATGCTACCCTCTAGTACTAAATCTAGTGTTATAGGTCTTATGTGGGTTCCTCTGTAGGGACCAATTTAGACAGAGAGAAAATTAAATCTTTTTCCTAAACTTCAAGATTGAGAAAAACTAGTCATGAACTAAGAGAAGCAGAAATTAAGAGTTGTTTAAATATGGACATTCACCTAACATTGAATGGGCTTTCTAATTACTTATTCTATATGTTTCCTTTTCTGATAGTGGCTAGAATCATGCTTACCAGGCTGGTGGCCAAGAATATCTTTAAAAAGAGTATGATTTGCTGCCTTTAAGTGCTAGTATTATACCATGAGGTTCCTTATTATGTGCTAGATTTTGGAGTGGGCATTCTAACCTTTTATTTTAGTAGTCAAATATCATTTTTCAAAACTTAGTCCTCATCCATAGATATTTATTGAGAGAGTGAGAGATGCGAGAGAGAACTAACTATTCATCATGCCTTGACCGGAGATCAAACTTGCAACCTAGGTATATCTATAGCCTAGGTATATGCCCTTACTGGGAATCAAACTGACAACTTTTTGGTGTAAGGGATGACATTCCAACCAGCTGAGCTATCTGGGCAGGGCAAATGTCATAATTTTTAAGTAGCCAGAAAAGATCATTTTGGTTATTTCTTCAGTTTATCAAATTCACTTAAACACTTTTGGAATGAT
This sequence comes from Noctilio leporinus, assembly GCA_004026585.1. Lineage (NCBI taxonomy): Eukaryota > Metazoa > Chordata > Mammalia > Chiroptera > Noctilionidae > Noctilio > Noctilio leporinus. The sequence continues at coordinate 58,082 of PVIW01008477.1, forward strand.
AAGTCTGCCAAACCTACATATTATAATATGCTTTAACTTGTTTAGAACATTTGTACAGGTCCCAAAGGATAGAAGTACAAAGGGATAACGCACAGGTAAATAATATAAACAGTGCTATGATACATTCACATGTCAGTTTTTAAAATACTACTCTTGAGCTAGATAAGATTATCACCAATGTAGTAAAATATATTTCCTATCTTGCTGCTTAACTAAAGTTCAGTTCTTTTATACTAGAAAGGGTCAAAGCAAAGGACTTTCAGACAGAAACCAAATACTACCAGGACTGAAAAGTGTTTTTTGTTTTATTTTTACACTAGTTTTGGCAGTTGCTTTAAGAATCCAGTGCTGTCTTCAAGTATAATTAATCTTAGATGGCCTCTTCTAGAATAAACATTATATTAATGTGCATATCTTAACTCACAAGACTTAAGATATCAAAAGGAGGTAGGAACTAAGAGGACATTAGATCCATGCTAACTTGCATCCTTGGGGGATTAGTAAAATTCAAGGTCAGCAAGAGTCCCAGGATGCAGGATGAACCAAGGAAGAAAGCACACCATGGTGGCTGTGTTCCTTTCCAACAGGCCACCACATGGGCAGCTGAGAGGAAGGTGGCTTTTTTGTTTTGCGCTTTCTTGTAATTCCTCTGTCTGTATGGTTGGCTTCTGGCCGATTGTTATTTTTGTTCATTCTTTAGGGAGGAAAGTTCCACTGTGATTCTGCTGGGTACCACAAGAAGTAGAATAAGTAGCACAGTGTCCCTCACACATAGTAGGACTAACTTAATGAAATCAGACATTGTCTCATTCCAGTGCAGTGTCTGGAACTTTCAGCTACTTGGACAGATTCAACCTTATGATACTTAATTCCATGCTTGAATTTGTGACTGTCAGATTATACTGATGAAATCTTGGGCTACACAGGAAACCATTTTTAATCATCTGTGATTCAAAGAAACTTGATTATAGTGGAAAGAAGTTTGGAAACATTTTTCAAAAAGTATATCCTCAGCTACTACCTTTACTAGCCTCCAATGAGGATTCATTAGAATCTCCAAGACAAACATGTGTGGTTGAAAAGGCTGCTCATGAAATTTGGATTTCCGTTTCCCTAGCTTCTGTACTCTTGACCTTGGGCTTGGAAATTATTGGGGAAGCTGATCTTCAGTGAAATCAAATTCTATGATTTTATTAGTAAAAATTCTACTATCTGGGTGATGCTTTTGTTCTCAGAAGTTATCAATTCAATAGTTATCTTCTTTATTGGGACTTATTTATTATGTGGCTATATTCTAAAAATTTTAAAGCTGTTAGAGGGAGGTAGTGAATTAAGTGAGGATCACTTTCTCTTTTTTCACCTTTGTTTGTCTTTGCTAGGCTAGCATTTAACATCTTGGATCAGAGTAGAGATATCTTTAAAGGTTGAAGATCTGCTGTTGAAACTCTGGATATGTTCTATTATACTGGTAGAAATAGTAGCTCTAGCACATAGTAGGCACTCAAGAAATTGTTGTTCCAGCAAAGTACCTAAATGGTTTAATAACACATTATAGGACAGTTTGATTAAAAGGTTTTTAAAATATCATCTCATTTTAATTTTGATTCTTAGAATAAAGAGTCAGACTTTTTCCTAGTTGTATTTAAATATGTGTGTGTGTGTGTGTGTGTATGTGTGTGTGTGTGTTTAACAAGTAGAAACTGGGTGACCTAGGATTGCTTAATGAAGTAAGAATAATCTTTCTATGAAAGAAGTTATTTTTTTCTAACAGGTTGTTTATGACTACCTGTTAATGGTCATTTGAGTGGGAAGGGAGCTTTTATCCATCAGTCCATTGTAGAATGTCAAAATGAACCCCAACTAACAAGTTCCTTATTAGCTATCTTACTATTTAAGTCCTTGGCATCATCTCAATGTGTTGTGCACATATTACCAGTTACTCAATAAATATATTTATTATTATGGTTAAAAGACAAGATATTATCTTATCATAATAACAATTAAAGTCTATTATAAATAATTGCTAAGTGTAATAAGTCAGTCATAGAAAGACAAATACCTTATGGTTTCACTTATATGTGGTATCTAATGAACAAAATGAACTAACAAAAATATAGAGACAGACTCATAGATTCAGAGAACAGACGGACAGCTGTGAGAGAGGAATAAGGTTGGGGGCTGGTATAAAAGGTGAAGAGATTAAGCAAAGAAGAAACTCAGACACAGACAACAGTATGGCGAATACAAAAGGGAAAGAGTCTGGGGGAGGGAGAAGAGAGTAAGGGTGGATAAGTGATGGAAGGAGGCTTGGGGTGGTGAACACACCATACAATATACAGATGATGTATTATAGAATTGCAAATCTGAAACCTATATAATTTTATTAACTGAGGTCACCCCAATAAATTCACTTAAAGAAAGGAAAAAGAACATATGATACCTGTCCTTCACTGACTGGCTTATTTCACTTATTTCACTAAGATAAGCCAGTCAGTGAAGGACAGGTATCATATGTTCTTTTTCCTTTCTTTAAGTGAATTTATTGGGGTGATATGTTCTCACCCATTACGGGACAATAATGAGCAAAACTCACAACAAGCAAAACAGAACCAAGTGTATGAATACAAGGAATAGGCCTGCAGTGGTCAGGAGGAAAGGGGTTGGGGGGAGGGGGGAGGCAGAGGCAAAGAAGGGGAGCAGCTTAGACAAGAACCTAGTATAAAGGAACCATGGACATGGACAACAGGTGGGATTGACTTTGTGGGGAAAGGGTGGGTGGGGAGGGGGACAGAGGGGAGCAAAAAAGGGATG
>PVIW01008478.1:0-60785 GCA_004026585.1 Noctilio leporinus
TTCCCATACAGTTGGTTCCCTTTGAATTTTGCTGATATTTTCTTTAGCTGAACAGAAACTTTTCAATTTGATATAGTCCCATTTGTTGATTCGTTCTTTGATTTCCTTTGCCCTTGGTGAAGTATCAGTAAACATATTTCTGCGTAGGATATCCAAAAGTTTACTGCCTCTATTTTTCTCCAGGACCTTTATGGTGGCACTGCTTATGTTTAAATCCTTTATCCATCTTGAGTTTATTCTGGTGTGTGGTGTAAGTTGGTGGTCTAGTTTTATCTTTTTGCATGTTGCTATCCAGTTCTCCCAACACCATTTATTGAAGAGACTGTTTTTACTCCATTTGATGTTCTTTCCCCTTTTGTCAAATATTAGTTGACCATAGAGTCCTGGGTTGTCAAATATTAGTTGACCATAGAGTCCTGGGTTAATTTCTGGGCTCTCTATTCTGTTCCATTGATTGATATGTCTATTCTTATGTCAGTACCAGGCTCTTTTGATGACAGTGGCCTTGTAATATTGTTTGAAGTATGATATTGTGATTCCTCCTACCTTGTTCTTCCTTCTCAAGATTGCGGTGGCTATTGGTGGGCATTTTTGGCTCCATATAAATTTTTGAAGTATTTTTTTCTATTTCTGTGAAGTCTGCCATGGTATTTTAATTGGGATTACATTGCGTATGTAGATTGCTTTGGGTAGTATGGACATTTGAATGATGTTAATTCTTCCCATCCATGAACATGGTATATGCTTCCATTTATTTGTATCTTCCTTGATTTCTTTCTTCATTGTTCTGTAGTTTTCTGAATACAGGTCTTTTACCTCCTCAGTTAAGTTGATTCCTAGGTACTTTATTTTTCTTGTTGCTATGGTAAATGGGATTTATTTTTTCAATTCCATTTCTGTTGTTTGATTATTGGTATACAAAAATGCTTTTGATTTCTGGATATTAACCTTATATCCAGCTATTTTACTAAATTTTCTTATTAGGTTGAGTAAGTTTTTGGTGGAGCCAATCGGGTTTTGTATGTACACTATCATATCATCTGCAAATAATGACAGTTTGACTTCCTCCTTTCCAATTTGGATACCTTTGACTCCTTTTTCTTCTCTGATGGCTATAGCTAGAACTTCCAAGACAATGTTGAATAGAAGTGGAGAAAGTGGACAGCTTTGTCTCATTCCTGATCTTAGGGGTAAAGCTTTCAGTTTTTGTCCATTAAGTATGATGTTGGCTTCAGGTTTCTCATAGATGGCCTTTATGATGTTGAGGTATGCTCCCTCTATTCCCATTTTGCTGAGGGTTTTTATCATAAATGGTTGCTACACTTTATCAAATGCTTTTTCAGCATCTATTGATATGATCATATGGTTTCTGTCTTTCAATTTGTTGATGTGGTGTATTACATTTTTTGATTTATAAATGTTGTACCATCATTGCATCCCTGGGATGAAACCCACTTGATCATGGTGTATGATCTTTGTAAAATACTGCTGAATTAGCGGTTGGCTAATATTTTGTTGAGAATCTTAGCATCTATGTTCATCAGAGATATTGGCCTGTGGCTTTCTTTCTTGGTTGTATCTTGTCCTGGTTTTGGGATTAGAATAATAATGGCCTCATCGAAAGAGTTTGAGAGTCTCCCCTCTAACTGTATTTTTTGGTATAGGTTGAGAAGGATAGGAGTTAGTTCTTCTTTAAATGTTTGGTAAAATTCACCTGTGTATCTATCCGGTCTGGGACTTTTGTGCTTTGGGAGATTTTGGATTACTTCTTTAATTTCACTAGTTGTTATTGGCCTATTCTGGCTTTCTGCTTCTTCTGGGTCCAGTTTTGGTAGATTATACATTTCCAGAAATGTCACCATTTCATCCAGGTTGTCATATTTTTTGTCATATAGTTGTTTGTAATAATTTCTTACAATCTTTTGTATTTCTGAGGTATCAGTTGTGATTTCTCCTCTGTCAGTTTTGATTCTGTTTATTTGGGTCCTCTCTCTCTTTTTCTTGATGAGTCTGGATAAAGGCTTGTCAATTTTGTTTATTTTTTTCAAAGAACCAGTTCCTGGACCTGTTGATTCTTCAAATTGTAGTTTGAATCTCTGAGGTATTTAGTTCTGCTCTGATCTTGATGATTTCCTTCCTTCTACTTGCTCTGGGCTTTGTTTGTTGTTGCTCCTCTAGTTCTTGCAGCTTTATAGTTAGGTTGTTTTTATAAACTTGTAACCTTTTTAGGAAGGCCTGTTTGCTGTAAATTTCCCTCTGGGAACTGCCTTTGCTGTATCCTATAGGTTTTGGGCTGTTGTGTGCTCATTGTCATTTGTCTCCAGGAACTTTTTGATTTCATCTTTGATCTCATTGTTAACCCATTAATTGCTTAAAAGCATGTTATTCAGTCTCCATGAGTTAGATAATTTTTGTTTTTTTCCCTTGAGATTGGTTTCTAGTTTCAAGCCATTGTGATCTAAGAAGATGCTTTGTATGATTTCAGTTTTCCTGTATTTGTGGATAGCCTCATATTTTCAATTGGAGATACATTATCTTCAGTTTATAATGTCTTTATTTAGTACATTTTTTTCAAATAATAATTTTTTCAAGTAATAATTAATAGTAAAGGAGTAATTATTTTAAAAAATGATAGTTGACAAAGATTCTTTTCTTGATCCAACTTTAGTCATGTTTCTGAGTCTTCTAGATTCACCTATGAGCTTTATTGTAAACATGGTTTCAGCAAAGGCCCTAGTAAGTCACTTTAGCATACATCCTCCAGCTTTGATGCCTGATTACCCTTGATATGTCGTCAGGTTTCTCATCCACCACCCTTTCCTGAATAAAATTGCTGTCTGTGGATCCATAAATGATCCATAATTTTTCAGGTAAATCTATATCCCTTAAATAAGTAATTAATTAATAATTATATTTTTATGGCTATTGCTAAGTCATTGAGAAATTAAATAATAATTTAGATATCTATTAGGTAAAAAGGTGTGCAGGATCTTTCTAGTGATTAAAAACAGTCATTTAATTTATTAAACTTAATTTATGTTATCAGTTGACACAGGGCTATAAACTGAAAAACAAAGAAAACAAAGTATGTAATTGTTTAGTGAGATATGATAAGTAAATGTTTATCTTTGGTAATGCTAAATGAAAGAAGAGTGAGCTCTAAGTACAATAATTATCTGCATAAGAGTAAATGGCTTCATAAAAATTTGCCAGTGTTAATACCTAATGAAAAATTATATTAAGGATGCTTTTGGCAATGTTACAGTTTCATCTAAATCACCTTAATTCTGGTCTTCATTTCTTCTCTTTGTTTTCTACTTCACCCTTTTATGCCAAACCTCCTTTTATAATCTGACTTCTGGTCATTATAGAAATCAGATCTCAAAATGATGTCTTAATGGCCAAACTGAATTTTAAAATTTTAGTTTCATTTTACTTCTCTGAAGCTGTTCTTAAAATTCTCTTCTCCCTGAACTTCCACAGCTCTAGTTTATATCTCTGTTCCCTATAATTCCCCTTCTTATATTCATCTTCCTCTTTGTTCTTCAAATACTACTGGCCTCTTCCCATCTGCCTCTCTTCTCACCTGGCTACTATGGTTCTCAATCTTGTTCACTGCCACCTTTGAGGCTCTGATGAGCTATGACCCTAATCCCACTGAAAAATAAATACCAAGTCTTAAGTACAATTTTAGGAGTATCATGAATACCCCCAAAGCCATGTGGAGATGTCTCCAATGAAAACATCTTGTTCAGTGAGCTTTTTCGTCATTTCTCATGGATTTCATGATGATGTATGTGCTGACACATTCCATTGTTCTTTCCTAGTTCAGTCCAATAACTCTAACAGGAGCTCCAACTCTCCAATGGACAGACCCTGGAAGATCAGACTGATCTGAAATCCAGCATGTACCCCTAAATTAACTTGCAATAGTCTCCCCACTAAAACTATTTTGGATGACCACATATATACTAAGAAATAAACTTATCCTCACTATATCCCTCTTTTGACTGCTATAATATAGAATAAATCATAGTGTATTTTATTTTTCTCAAATATTGTTTGCTTTTGTTTCAAGCTGTCATAGTCACTACCTGTGAACAAGTTCTCAGCACCTACTGCATTATTTCAGTAGTCTCTCTCCTCAGAGCCACCAAATTTGATTATTTTAACTTGCTTTACAAACTTCAGTGGTTCCCCATTTGTCTATAGAATTAAAACAATTAAAAACAAAAGAAATAAAATAAAAAGGTATACTAGCCATCTACTTACTGTGCAAGGTAGGATACCACATATTTCACACACATTGTACAGTGAGCACTTAACTCTTTTTAAGATTGTGCTCTTTCTACTGAATTTTGCGGCCTCAGTAAATTTGTTCCAACCATAGTGTATACAAACCTTCAGAAGTAGACCCAGCAGGGCACACAAGGGGATCTGCCTCCCCAGCAGAAACCTCTAACTCTTTATCTCTTGCCCTCTTCCTCCTATGGAAGAGGTGAATGCAGAATGCATCCTTTCTATCTTCCACTGTGGAAAGAAGTGATCATGTGATTCAGCTTAGGACAAAAAATCTGTGAGGGTCTTCTGGAACCAATTCTCTCCCATGATCAAGACAGAGAGGTATCTAAAGAGACCCACATTTGCTCCCTTACTGACCTTTCTGCTTTGGTCATTGTAAGAACACAATGTCTGAAACTGAAGAGGCCACTGTTTGACCGTGAGGTGACAGGCCTGAAGATGAAATCAACATTTTTATGTTGGTGGGGAAGGATGGGAAGTGCTTAGATTCTTGATGACACTAGCACCCCCCCCTCCAAAACTAACTCTGGACTACTGGTTGAGCAAATACCTTTTTTCTTAGCTTAAGCCAATATTAGTGGTTTTCCTGTTATTTGTAGCATAAACCACAGCAAATGACAAACTACTATTCTGGTCTCATCTATTTTAATTCTTGGCCAGTGTGCCACATCTACAAATAGAATTAAATATCCTTTCCCAAACATAATATGCATTTTCATAGCTATATAATTTTTTGTAGAATAGCTTCCTGCCTAGGTCCTTTCTTAACTCATACCGATTTTCCTGAATGATTAACTTCTGTCTCCTTCTTTGATATGCACATCTTTTGAATCTGTCCTCTCTGATCAAATTCTACTGTTGGCATGGTCCATTGAGAAAACAAATTGGGAGAGGGGCTTATAAAATTCCATTTGTTTGCAAAACTATCAAACCTCCTAGATTCTGTTTCCTCAAGGTTGAGGATTGTCTTGTTGTGCTTCTGCAATGTAACAAACTATTATAAATACCAGAAGTGCTAGAGAAATGATACATAAATTTAAAAGTTTTAATCATTTTGGGGATTTTATCTTTAACTCTTCCCATCTTTGGGGTTATTTTTTTTTTCTATAAGTCAAATTACTTCAATGAAAATTTCTAGTCCATTTTCTAGAATAAGCCACTTCTAATTGAATATAAATTAAATATGAATCTGTCATAAAGTGGATATATTTAAGAGAAAATTCATTTTCCCTGATATGAGGGAATCTTTAGGTTTTGACCTCACATCAAGATTATCAGCTGCTTTGCCCTTAAATCTGCCTCCTCTGAAGCTACAACACCAGGTAAGTAAGCTCACTATTTTAGTTTTATGTTTCCTCTCACAAGACTTACAATTTATCATGGCATTTTACAGCCATTTAGTTTATCTTCCTCATTAGATTTTAAGCTCTTTGTGGTCAAATACTTGATCTTATTTACTTTTGTTTCACCCACATTTTGCATAAAGCCTGGCTCATATTTACTAAAAGAAGAATATCTTTCTTTCAAATTTATTCCCACATTATAATATTAAATTATTTCATCTCAATAAGTTTAAAGTATTTTTAATATTTAAAGTCAAATGTGCCCATATAAATATTACATAATAGCATGCGTATTCCATAGTTTTGTTACAAATTCATATACCTTTTAGGAGAAGCACAGGACTGAGTTGACAATGTTGTCATTCACCCAGGAAAGGGTGGCTCAGATGAGGCAGGAGTAAACCTACCCTTGGAGACTATACCCTAGCCCTGTAGGACATTAAGCTCTAGCCGATTTCTATAATCTTTTCTCAAAGATTGCAAACCTCATCTCCCCAGGGTTTACAATCTCTGACAGTCTATAAACCAGCAGGTATCAATTTTGCTTCTAATTTGTAATTACTGGGTCCACATTCCCAACAAGATAGATCAGACATTATTGAGATTGCTTTTATTTAATTAGTGGGCATGCTTCTCTCTAAGTATAAAAGAGTACAGCTGTACATATAATGCCACTAAGACATTGGGTTGCTTTTTAGGTTTTTTTTTTTTTTTTTCAATTGTTCTATGATTCACTTGCTGGGTCTACTATTCTGGCTATTCTGCTATAGCCTATTATCACTAACAATAATGCTTGATATGCATATTTTAGAGAAAATTTGCTTTTGCTAGAAAAAAATTAAGAACAGGTTACAGAATGGAGTGTCAGATCTTGAATTCTTATCCTTTCTCTGAGAACAGTACCTATTTTTAATGTATATTATTACTTCAAGTATGTCAGAAAAGGAGACAAAGAGTCAGAAGCAGAAATTTCTCCCTAATTCACTCTGCCTAGCCAGCAAAATGTAACACACAATTATTCAGGGGAAAAATACAATTTTCTGTCATCTCTGTCATACACTGATAACAAAGCTACAGGCTAATATGTTTTGATATTTTGTCACTTGTTTATCATGTGGCCTTTCATGCTATTATTAATATAGCTGAGGGACAGTGCAGATACACTGTAGTAGGGGTGTGGGGAAGTCAGATTACTTCTCTAACACCAATGGTCGGTCATAGCAATTGATGTTTTTCAGCAGTAGAGCCATGGCTGAAGAAGAGAAATACTTATTAAAGTTTGATATTACTGTCTAGGTTCTGCCACCTAGAATTTGTAGTTTTTAGCAATGATGGGAATACCAGAGGGTTAATAAATTTCCCTTTGAATTATGATATTAATATAATGCAACATGCCTGTTCAGATATTCAGAGCATATATATGAAAAACTGTATCCTAGAAATTTGAACATTGACTATTAGTCATATTCTGATTTGGTAAAGCCAAGGAGCATGTTAAAATTGATTGTAAAATTGCTCTGCATGTGTTCAGCAAAAACTGTTGATATTTTTTTAAGTACAGATGAACCAAAATAATTTGTGGTACTGTAGACTCTGTTATAGGCACCTGAATGTTTAATAAATCTTGTGTTTGCTTTGATGATAAATGACACCTGCTTTACATTTGCATGCAGCCTAACACCATTTCTGACAATGTTCTAGTTTTTATGTTGTCCGCGGAGGCCAGACTGTTAAAATTCCAATATAAAACTAATTCATACTTGACATTAATGAGTTAAGAAATGTTTTATATAGTACATCAGGGTAGGGAAAGAACTTTACAGGGATATACTAAAATCAAATTATGTCTGAACACTACCATTATGTACCAACATGAGAAAACCCTTTTCCAATCTTAGCTAAGCCCTAGTAAAAAAAATCTTATGTTTTTAATATTTATATTAAGGCAACCATTTTGCTTCCTTTTGAATCAGATAGAGATGTGATAATAAAAGGTAAAGTTTTAATATTTTAAAAAGTATTCATATCTGTTAAATGTTATGAAAGAAATTAGAGGGGTTTGTTATAAAATTGTTGGTATAAACTAAATGATCTCTTATTAAACAAAAATATATTCTGTGTCTTTGAAAAATATTTAAACATACAAAGGAATCAGGACATGACCTTTCCATAAGAAAGAAAAAACATGTAAGGGTGACAGTTTTATATAGAAGAATTGTTAAGCAGGTCCCAGAGAGACTGTGAACATGTGTAGTGAATTCTTAAACCTTATTTTGACACATATTTTGTAGGTTGCAGTGCATTTTTAAGCACAAATAATTACTTATTTATTAATTGGAAAATTATAATTATACTTTAAATTTTTATTTTGATTTTTTGCTTATTTTTATATTTATCTTAATGGTATGGGAAAGTAGGATAAATTTCATACTTCAAACTGCCTTTATAAGTAAAAATAACTTGTATACTTTTTGTTGGAAATATATTCTGCTTCTAATTTGATTGCATTTTATTAGAAATAGTTTACTTCATGTTTATTTTATTGAATTATGAGTTAAACTTGTATGTGTCTATAAAAATATGCTCATAATCAAATGTAGAACATTTTAGTAAAATAGCATGTGGGTGTATTCATATTAATTAACAGATAATTTCAGGAAGTTTTAGTTTTATAAGTCAAGGAATTTATTTCCTTGAATAGTTTCTAACAAACTTTATTAAACACTAAATGTATTATATGGTATATAATAATTAAACATTTTATTTTTAGAAGATGGCATAAAAACAATTCAATATAATGTTTAACTTTGTATCTTTTCATTACACTGTACCCAAACAAAGATTTGCTGAGATGAACCTTCATATGACTTCTCTATCATGACCCAGAACTTTGACATGGGAGAGGAGAGGCAATAAGGGGATTAGAGAGGATTCAGTGTACATCTGGTTCATTCCTCTGAATCCCATGAACAGACAATTCACCAAAGTGAATTTTACAAAACTGCACTTTTCATTTATATCACAGGAAGGTGAGAAGCTGGTTACGAGAAGAAAGTGAGATAATAGGTTGGGGAAAAGAAAATAGATAGGAAGGTCTTTACACTGTTAAGTCAAATAAACTGCTTATGAAGCAAAGGCATCCCAAGAAGTTTGTGTGAGATCACTCCAAAAGGGAATTCTACAAAGGCTTAGCCTCTCCAAAATGGAAACTTAGTACTTAAAATGCTTGCCTAATTACCATTTAAGGTAGTTTATGGAAATAGCCTCTGTTATTAGCATAATTGAGAGGAGTTAATTATTTTTCCTAACATAAAACTCTTATAATCAAATAAAATATTATACTGTTTTGTGAAAATTTTAAAAATTACTTATTGCTATGTAGATATATTTCTTTCCTGCTTCTTTGAGTAGAAGATTGATGATGGGTGCAAAGCTAAATACAAGAACTAGATCCTAAGTTAAGCTTCCACACACAGCTTCAGTAAAAAATGTGTCCTGCTTTCATTGTAATTGTAACATTATTATAAAGCTATGAAATTAAAGCTATTTTTCTCCCAATTCTATGATAGTATGCTTAGCAGAAAACAGTGATTTTCAGTCTGGTATTCCTGTTTGCATGTAAATAAAGCCAGAGTCACAAACAAAGCCAACAACCTCACATACTTTCCTTCAGTGGTTAAGGACAGAAAGCCTGCCTGCTACCAATCAGCAAGTGGTTGCTATGGTTACAAGGTCAGGAAATATGCCTTTTCCCCAGTTGTCCAAGGCTTGCACATGTCACTTTTGAAACTATGAATTTTATATACAGGTCAGGAGATGCATACCAAAGAAATAAACAGTGAACTGGACCATAATGACAGCTAACATTTAAACGTCCTTGGATTTTAAAAAATATCTAGCCAAGCACCCTCTTATTTGGATGCATTGAGTTTTGTTTGTTTGCTTATTTTTATGTATGTTATCTGAACAATTTTTCTTTAATTAAAATTTATGTTGTAGTTTCAAATTGTATATTGTTAATGTAAATATCCATCAATTACTTGCTTCAGAAAAGTGTTATCTTTTTTTCTCTTGGTAAAGCAATATTAAATAACAATTGGAATATCATAAAAATATAATTTCATGGAACTTGTGAACATAGGCTAGAAACTGGTCTATGGAAAAATTAATATTGCTACATTTATCTTTGAGCAACATGGGGCACAAGCTATTAATATGTAGAGTATTCTTTTTAAGAAAAATAATTTTTCTATGTTCATAATGCTATATTTATGAGCTCTTGAAAATATTATAAAGGCAAATTAAAAATGAGCAAATTATTAAAAATTATTATTTGTGAGTCAATAAAAAATGTTTTGGATAATTTAGTTGGAAACCTCTCAATGGAATTAGTGCTTGCAGCAGTATAAGGCAGGTCAAAGAAATTTGGTTATAATCATTTAAGCATTGGCATTATTTAAAAATTTTTCTGTGATAATTTGTTGCTAATCTGTTAATATTAAACTAATATTTACATTAACTATTCATGTATGTATGACTTTTCAAATGTTTAGATAAATGATATTTATTATTTTCTTACTTTAAAATATGTGCCATTTCATCAATACTAGAAAAATAAAGTACACATGTATTGAAGTGAAATAATGCAATATTATTTACAAAGTATTGATTGTTTGCATGCAGATGTGTTTTACAGAGATGCTTTACTTGTGTACTATATATAGATCTTTATATGCTAAATCCTTATCTATGGGACTCAGGGGATGCCTATTCATTTGAAGTATGACTGATGTGTGTCATTTAAATTATAAGGTATAGCCTGCTGTATATCTCACATATAAGGCAAAATGTGATTAAATACTGCTATAAAAATCATATACAACTTTATAACATATTTATCTTATGAAGAACTCAGATTTCATACATCTTTTTTACTTGAAATGCATTCTGCAATGTATTGATACTAAAATTTACAATATCATCCAAAAATAAAATGAAAAACAATATTGACCTTTTCTTTTTTCTGTAACACGGCCTTTGTTCAAATGAACATTTTCTTTTCTTCTGTCTCTCTTTTCTTTTTCCCTTTCCCTCCCCACCACCTCTCTCATTTTAGGTCAAGAAAAGATTAGTCCTTACCTTAATAATAACACCATATTTTTTTCTAACTGAAAGAAGCATTCAAATGAGAAACTAAGTACATTTCTTTTCAACAGGCTATTTACCCCATGATGAGATATGCTTTCACTTATTTTCCTTTGGCATTCTTGCATCTAGCAGCACAGCAGGTATCTGGAGGGTAGGCTTCAAATAAAGGATAACTACATTCATACATTAATAGATGCCATTGTAAAACTATGTCATATTATTGTAGCATTTAGTTCCTTTAATCGTGCTTTTAAAATTATACATGATAAGCTGATTCAGACAAAGACAGAGAAATACCAAAATCAATTCTTTTATCATTATGGTTCTAGTTATACACATCTGCTTACATAAACACTAGTGTTCTCTTAAGCACGATTCTTTAAAATTACAAAACATTCGGTACCACTTTATTTATATATAGTAAGGCTCAAATTATTTAAACTTCACTGAATGAACACCTTATAAATTGAATTTGTCATATGGTGACAGAAAATAATCCAGGAAATATAAAATATTATATTCTATTTTTCAATATTAGAGATTTTGTTGCCTGCAATAAAAATATAAATAGATCTATTAACCAAAACTATCATTTGAGGTGGTTGCATTTTACACAGCATTGTTAATGCTGGTATTCTTTCCTTCCTTCTTGTTACATAGTTTCTCCAAAAGGCTACTTCATGCTATCTTATGAGCCTTTCCTCTTCTTTTTAGTGACATCTCTGTATGGTCAAATGAGTCCAGGGTATATGTTTTGTGGTCTGTGTGCAACCTTGTCCATTAGCCAGCCCCCAAACCTTTGATGTGAATCATCAGCCTTACTATTTCTGTGGTTCATTCATTTTTGTGTTTCTCTAACAATCTCTGCCCTAGCTCTGAATCCTGCCTTTATTGTAGACAGAACTCACAACAGGCAGGCTTGTCTTTCATTCCCTTGATGTACTTTGTACTGTAGTATGGCTTTTGTTAGTATTGATGCAAACATTACCATAAACCACCATCTAGGGACTAGAAACAATTGACTAACTGTTTTCAAATCCAATACACTTAAGTTGATCAGACACAAAGTTTAAGTACAGTTAGCTATCACAGTACCAATTCTGTGTGGTCCAGGTCTCTCTAGACTATAAAATAAAGGTCAGTGGAATGTGGATGCTTATGTCAAGACAGCTTGCAGTAAAATTTATTCAACAGTTGAATATTGGACCAACGACTCTTTCCTTTACTTCTTTAACCTGAGATGTGCTGATTCTGATTCCTTGTCTATTTCACATGCTTTTCTCTTGGTTAACTTAAAACCTCACTCTTAATAAGAAAAATGGGTTGGCATGTAGCAACTCTTTAAAGAATGAGTTCAGATTTGATGAAATGTGTATTTTGAATTGACACATGTTGAAATTGTTCACTTAGATTCTCAACTGCAAGCTCATCATTATTGGTGTTGTAATAACTACATGGGCTAGCGCATGCAGAGGAATTACAAAGGTAGCTATGTTGTAAATGCAAACTGGGCCTGACCCGTACTGTGCAAGGAACAGAGGCCAGTTCACTTTCTTTTTGAGCTTTGTGAGGTCCTATAGTCAAGTCTTTGTCAAAAAGCTATTCAGATTCAGTTCCACACATGATGCTTCAAGATGTTAGCTCAATATTTGAAGTTTCTTCCTGAAATAATACACTGAGAAAAGATTGGGAAAATGAAGCAGACTTGAACTACCTACTATTTTACAACCTCTTTAATTACATATTAAACATGCAAAGTATTTTAATCAGATTTCATTTTTTTGCATCTATATTTTGTAACACCTTTTATTTTTTACTTAATACATTTATTGTATTTTTTTTCTTATTACCATTTACCCCACTTAGTCCCCTTATCAAATTTCTAATTACCTTGTTAAATATTCTAATGCTTTTTAAATGTCATATTTAAAATATTAACAGGTATTCTAAATGACATACATTAAAATCTTAGCATTTCTTTAAAATAAGGGTTCGGATCAAGTATATCATCATTATATCACAAAAGGTTTTTATAAGGATAAAGATTTACAAATTGCTGTTTTGATTAGAACTCCATCATTAAGGTGACACAGCTGCATGATGTATGACCTCTGTGTTTTATATTCTATAGATAGAGCAAAAAATGATTCTATAAATAGTGTAAAATCTACTATTTATGTTATTTTAAAACTATTTCCAGTAATTATTATACTTATACCTAATAGGTACTTATTATACCTATTAAAATTAATCTTCAAAATAGACAATGGAAAAGTAAATTAAATTATAATACTGTGCCTGATGTTTTCACCTATATCAAAAGATTTTGTATTTTACATATATATCTTAATTTATAATATTCTACATATTTAAAAAATACTTTAATAGCTCTGTGTGCTTACCTGTACTAAAATCCTGTATCTGAGACATTTTCTGTGCAACATTTTATGTTAATAAGTTAACTGGAATTACAATTTTATAAAATTATATCTATTACATTTACTTTATAACTAGATTTGTTGAGGCTTACTCAGCCATTCTTCTTGAGACAGCCTCACCAAATTCTATTCATATCACATAGGCACAAGTAAGGCAAAAATATTTAAGTCATGAGTTCACTATGCTATACCTTTCTTGACATCATTTTATTTTTTAACCATCTTCCAATGGACTATATAAGATATATAGGAGTTGAGGTTTAGGTGACTGATTCATGTACAGAATGTCATGCTGGGTTGCCAAGTAATTGTAATCTGAAAATAGATTTCTTAAGTTAAGTGAAAATGTTTAGGTAAGAGACTCATAATATACACAACTTCTTGAAATATTTTTTTCCTGTGATTAGTAATCTGATGTAGTTCAGTTATAATTAAACACCTTAAGAATAAATAACAAGGTTAATAATTTAAATATTGAAGCATCACCAATGATAAAAATGTATTGTTGTTTTCTCTGGTGATTATAATGGAAATAGTAAAATTTTTCATTTCACAAATAGATTAAAGTAAAATATTTTAGTTCAACTAGGCATTCTGTCTATTTGTTTAATGTATAATTTGCATGTGATTACTTGATTAGATGATCTGCTTTCTAAATGCTTATAAAATTAAGAGTGCCATGCTCAGGGGAAGAATAGTTGATATTTTTATGAGAATATTTAGGATACTTGACTTAAGCACAAATCTGTCTATGTTACTTTTAGAAAAACTTCTACTAAGGATTTTTTTTTTCCCCAAACAATTTTTTGGCAACTTTATACCACAGAAAACATGGTAAATGTTTTTCTTAATTTTGTTAAATCATGTGAACCTGTACAATAGTAATAGTATAATAATTCATGTAACTATTTCCTAAGAAAATAAATGGCAGTTTTAAACATTTTTATGAGATTATTTTATCACTTCAAGTTAGCCATGTATTTAGTATTCACTATCAATTTTTAGCTTTCAAAGTAACAATTGAACTGGAGGAAAACTGAAATGTTCATTTTCAATTACTCATATAGGCCTATTTTACAAATGATTTCTGCTCACTTTAAACATATTTCTTAAAAATGTGATGAAGATAGTTATCCGAGATTCAAAAGATTTTTAGTGAGGAAAACTGATTTTTATCTCAGCCAATGCACCATAGATTAACTCATCAGAATTCTGAACCACAACCACTGGGGGGAAATATTGGAGAAGAGTTAAAAGAAGATAAATGGAAAGGAGAAGATACACTTGAGTGTGAAGTGGACACATACACTTCCATTCAATCCATCTGGCTTTAAGTAATGACCGTGAGTCAAGTTCTTAACTCTGCCAAGAAGCAGATGTGCTGACAGATAGACAAACAAGAATGGGGTGCTATGTGGACCAACAGGTAGTCAGTGTAGAAGCCTTTTCTTATACAATGATGAGGTGGTTGCCTACTCTGAAACATAAAGTCTGTTTTCAGGACTATAAAACATTACTGATATTTTCAAGCAATCTAAAACCCCTTCAATTTGATTTTGACTTTGTCCTCAGATCTTTGTGATTTTTGAATTCTCCTATTTCATAATTAGAAACCCAATTCTTGTTATGCTAAGGGCATATCTCCAAATAATTTTAACCTAATAAGAATGAACAATTTTTAAATTGTTTTAAGTTGCCAAACTAGTCAAGCCAAGAATCAGAATGTGACACCATATGGTTTAAGTTCAGAAAGCCTGGCAGAGTATTTTTCTCTATCATTGAAACTTTGGTCATCTTATACATATATTGAAATTGAAATTTTGTCTCTTCTTTACAGATGTATATATCACAAATATTCTTATACCAATTGATAATATTGGTTAGGTTTTTCATACTTTCATTTATAATCTATGAAAAGAAATTAAACTAAAATAAATGAATAAACCAAATGACTATTTTCTAGTAAAGTCTTAGCTCCCACTGGAATAGGAAAATCAGCCCACAGGTAATTATTTTTTCCACTGTAACACAAATATAGAAACAGTTTTCATCTTTTATAATTCAATCTCTTTATCAAGTCCAATTTCCATATATTTACACTTTATGAATGAGGAAACTCTGAATGGTGCTGATTTGGTCAAGTCTGTGACACCAGGACTCAATGTAGGAGACCTAACCAGATCACATGTTTTTATTCTTATTTGTACCAAATAAACAGAATAGAGAAATTAGATTTTCAGACATGCATGTCATATCATTTTAAAATTATTTGATTGTAGCCCTGACTGGTGGCACAGTGGACAAGGTGCTGGCCTGTGAACCCAAAGGTTGCTAGTTCAATTCCCAGCCAGGGCACATAACCAGGTTGCAAGCCAGGTCTCCAGGTCTCCAGGTCTCTGTGGCTGGAGGCAGGTGAAAGGCAACCATACATTGATGTCTCTCTCCCTCTATGCTTCTCTCCCTTCCCCTCTTTCTAAAAATAATAAATAAAATATTTTAAAAATGAATAATTTTATTGTAATCTCACTAAGGATTAAACATAGCAATTAGTATAAAATTTGTAGTTAGTAAATTTAAAACCAATCAATAAGTAATTATAGTTATATACTGGGCCAAATTAGATTTACATTTGTTCATATGGAAAATAAATACAATAATTAATAAATAGTATTACAAGAATACATTTTGTGTTTTGTGTACTTACACTGTAAACCTTTTACCCTACTCTGTATTATAAATAATGAAGTGTCTTTTAACATCATAATCACAACAGAATTCTAATTGAATTTATAGAAAATAATTGTTTTAAATTATATTTCTTTGGCAATATACTTTATCTTGTTATTTATATTATTGAACGAGAAGGGGTTTCAAAATATTATAGATTAGACTTAGTGATAACAATCCTCAAGATAGCCTTAGAAAGATAGCTGCATTAGAGTATCCCAGAAAATATTTATATTGAGAATGTGACAGTATTAAAGTTCATCCCAGCACATTGACAGCTGCTCCAGATGCTACCCAATCTTGGGTTTTAAGATTTCAAATAAGAGCTTATAGACAGTTGTCAAGGTAATTTCTCCTCTAGGAACTTATTTGGGTAATATCATTATTCCAGTCACTACAGTTAAGGTTTCTTTCTTTGAGCATAATTTCCTTCATATTTAGTCACAGTATATAACACAAATCCAGTAGAACTTTCCCTGATTTCTGAAAATCTATGTGATATCAAAGTATCTTGAGGAGAATTGTACAAATCATGATTAAAAGCAAAAAAGGGCCAAATGCACTGATAATGGTACTCACACATCAACTTCTTGTTGGGTCACATTCATTTTAAAATTCTTAGATATTTTACTTAGATATTCAGGGTATATTTGTTATGTTTTCCTGTTGCATTTTGTTTTGCTTTTCCATTTAGTAGCCATTTAAATTCTCTGTAGAAAAAAAATTAGATATTACTTAGATATTCAGGGTATATTTGTTATGTTTTCCTGTTGCATTTTGTTTTGCTTTTCCATTTAGTAGCCATTTAAATTCTCTGTAGAAAAAAAATTTAAAGGATAATATATATTTGAATGCATAATTATACTTATGTATATGTGGCTGGATATTTCAGTGCTTCTAAAAATGTTCAGTATTTTACTTTATGATTATATATTCTATATACATAAGTCTCAGTGTTTCTTGATATGTCTTCTAGTAGGTATCTCTATTATAGTAAAGTTTTAATTTTATTAGTAAATTATTTTCTTCCTGTACTTACAGAGAAGAAAAAATTATTTGGTGTTCATTTGTGTATAAAAGCCACAATTAGACATGCTGACCATAATAATTCTTATCACCTTATCATCCTAGAAAACAAAGGATGACAACAGTGGGGCTTCAGTTTAAAGGAAATAACAGTAAAAGGGAAAAACCACAATTTGACAATAATTCACAATTACTTGATGGAGAGGAAAGTTGTGTAATTGCTCCAGTAATTAAGTCCCCAAAAGCTCAAAATATTTGTTGCCAAGATAATCCAGGTAAATCCAATTCAAGTGTCCAAGTTATCTTATTTCAAGATTATCCAAAGTAGTAAAAATCCAAAGTTATGTAGCAGATGAATTAGAAAACTAGCCTCTTGACACAAAAGGATTATCCTAACAATTTTTTTAAAGCAAAATGGCCAGAGTTCCTGAAGGATAAAGAAATTTTTTGCTTATTACTTACCTAAATTACTCATACATGTTGATCAGTTCCCTAAAAACAAACACAGACCTATTAAAGCATAACTAATTTATGACATCTTTTTTAGCTTAGCAGTCAGGAGCAGTGCTTTGGGAGTTAGACATCTGGTTCAACACCCAATATATTTACTTAATATCTGTTTAACACTGGAAAATTTGCTAAAACTTTCTAAGCCTTTGTTACTTGTCTGTTAAATAAGTATAAAAATATTTTGTGTTTTATATGACTTTTGAGAGAGTACTATGGCAATGGAAATAAGAGTATTCAGAAAAATAGTAAGCACTCAATCCATTTTAACTACTGAATTTTAGATACTAGCTATTATATGGTACCTTCCTGAGGGCAACCTTGATTACTCACAAGTCACTCCTTAATGAGTTCAGTAGTCAATAATACAATATGCAAGTGAAAGTTTTAACAACTTAATTTTTCCATTGTAATTAATTTCTGAAGGTATAATCAATATATAGAAAATATTGTTTAATTCATTTGAAAGGTATTTAATGATTATATACTTTGTAGTACTTACATTACTAGGCAGTGAACATGTTATAGTGAGAAAATATCATCAGGATTGTGCAATCATATGGGGAAGACAGGCATTTTATGTTTTTAAATATTTAATTTCCTAACAAGGGAGAGTCAAATTATGTGATGGAACTACAAGGATATGTAGACAAATCTTTATTACCACTGAATACTTTAACATCCTTCCTTCAGAAATGAACAGATCCAACAGGAAGAAAATCTGTAAGGACATAGTTGAACTCAATAACACCATTAATCATTTGGATATGATTGACATCTATAGAGCTACTTTATTCAATAATAACATTCTTCTCAAGCATGTATGGAACATTCACCAGATAAGTCATATAAAACATCCTAAAATATTTATAATAAAAAATTACATAATGTTTATTTTCTAACCATATAGAATTAAGCTATAAATCAGTAACAGAAAGATAATAAGAAGCTGACAACATGGAGCTAAAATAATAGCACATTTCAATAAAATACATAAGTCAGAGAAGAAATCTCAAGAGATATTAAAATATTTCAAATAAAAATAAAGGAAAATTATAATTTATAGAATACATTGAAATCAGGTCTTAGAGTGAGAGGTACAGCATTAAATTAATATATTAGAAAAAAATTAAAGATGCAAAATCAATTATTTAAGTTTCCACCTTAGTTAACCATGAAAAGAGAGTAAATTAAATTCAATACAAATGAGAGGTCAATGAAATTGAAACAAGAAATCAAAGAAAACATTTATAAAATCAAAAGCTAGTTTTCTAAAAGCCTCTAGCCAGGTTAACTAAGAAAAAGAGAAAAAGAAACAAGATTATTAATGTCACAAATAAAAGACATCACTACAGATCTTATAGATATTAAAAGAATAATAAGGGAATATTATGTATAACTCTAGGCCCACAAAGTTAATGATTTTGATGAAATAAACCAATTCTTTGAAAGACACATTTTTCCCAAACTCAATAAAAGGTAGAAAATATAAATTGACACATATCTATTTTTAAAAATTGAATAAAAATTAATAAGTTTCCAACACAAACAATGCCAGGCCCAGATGGGGTCACTAGTAAATTATGCCAAACATTTGAGAAAGAAATGGTAACAATTCTCTGTAAACACTTTCAGAGAAAAGAAGCCAGAGGAATATTTCTTAACTCATTCTATGAGATCACCAGTTCCCTAATACCAACACCAGAGAACACCTTTACAAGAAAAGAAAATCACGGACCAATATTTCTCATGAATATAAATGAAAACATCTTCAACAAAGTATCAGCAAATCAAATACAGCCATACATAAGAAGAGTTGTACACCATGACCAAGTGGGATTTAACCCAGCTATGCAAGATTGATTTAACATTTGAAAATCAATTAATGCAATCTATTATGTCACCAAGATTAAAAGAAAAAAAAAAACATGATTATATCTATAGACACAGAAATAACATTTATCAAAATCTCAAAATCATTCATGATAAAATGGATATAAAAATATACATGTGAAATAAACTCAGTACTTTAATAAATTTTTTAAAACTCTCATTAAATTAGGAATGGAAAAAACTTCCTTAACTTGATAAGGATGAACTAGAAACAATCTACAGAGAATGTCATACTTAATGAAAAACTGGAAACTTTCCCATTAATAACAGTGAAAGGGCATCCCCTTTCACTACTTCTTTTCAACATAATACTGGAAATTCTGGCTAATCAGACAAGAGTAGGGAATAAAAATAATACAAACTGGGAGAAAAAAAATTAAAACTGTCTTGTTCACATATAACATGATCATCTATGTAGAAAATCTGAGAAAAAAAACATTTAAAACTCCTAGAATTAATTGAAAACGGATAAATGATTATAACAAGATTTAAAGATTAAAGGTTAATATTCAAAAGTCAACTGCTTTTTGTACAAGCAAAAATGAAGTGAAATTTTTAATTAAAAACATCATACTTTAGCCCTGGTTAGTGGCACAGTGGATAAGGTGCCATCCTGTGAACCCAAAGGTCACT
The DNA here is from genome assembly GCA_004026585.1 of Noctilio leporinus. NCBI lineage: Eukaryota > Metazoa > Chordata > Mammalia > Chiroptera > Noctilionidae > Noctilio > Noctilio leporinus. The sequence goes on from PVIW01008478.1 coordinate 20,018, forward strand.
GGTTGGATTTCCCAGACAGGGCACATAATCAGGTTGCAAGCCAGGTCTCCAGTCAGACCCGTAGCTGGAGGCAGATGAAAGGGAACCATACATTGATGTCTTTCTCCCTCTCTCCCGCTCTCCCTACCCCTCTCTCTGGAAATAATAAATAACATCTTTTTTTTAAAAATCATACTTTACAATAGGCCCCCTAAAATTAAATACTTAGGTATAAGTAAATCTAACAAAATAAATACAAGATCTATATGAGGAAAATATAAAACTCTGATTAATAAAATCAAAGAAAAAATAAATGGTGTGATAGTTTATATTTGTGCATAAGAATACTTATTATTGTCAAGATGTCACTCCTTCTCTATTTGATTTACATATACAATGTGACCCAAATCAAAATCTTAGCAAGCTATTTTGTTGATATTGACCAACAACTTCTAAAGTTTATATATAGAAGAAAAAAGAACAACAGAATAGTCAGCACAGTATCAAACTAGAACAAATTTGGAGGACTAACATTAAGACTTACCATGGAATGGGAGAATATATTCGCTGACACACCTGATAAGGGGTTAATGTCCAAAATTTATAAAGTTCTTACAAAACTCAACACTAAAAAGACCAACAACCCAATTAAAAAATGGGCAAAGGACCTAAACAGATACTCCTCCAAAGAGAACATACAGATGGCTGATGAGCATATGAAAGATGCTCAATGCCACTAATCATCAGATAAATGCAAATTAAAACCACAAAGAGATATCATCTCACACCTGTCAGAATATCTATCATCAATAAATCAACAAACAACAAGAGCCGGGAAGGATGTGGAGAAAAAAAAACTCTTTTGCACTGTTGGTGGAAATACAGATTGAGGCAGCCACTGTGGAAAACAACATGCAGATAACTCAAAAAATTCAAAATCAACCTGCCTTTTGACCCAGCCATCCTACTTCTAGGAGTTTATCTGAAGTAACCCAAAATTCTAATTTGAAAGAACACAAGCACTCCTATGTTCACTGTAGCATTATTTACAGTTGCCAAGATATGGAAGTAAACCAAGTGACCATTAGTAGATAAGTGGATAAACCAACCATGGGACATTTACACAATGAAATATTACATAGCTGTAAAAAAAAAAAGGCAGTTTTACCTTTTGCGACAATATAGATGGATCTGGAGAAGATTATACTAAGTGAAATAAGCCAGTCAAAGAAGGACAAATATATGATTTCACTCACATAAAGAATCTATTGAACAAACTGAACTAACAAGCAAAACAGAGATAGACTCATAGATGGGGAGCAGCTGACAGCTACTGGGAGGGGGGCATTAGAGGGTGGAGAGATTGGGCAAAAAGGAAAAAGGACTCATGGATAGGGACAACAGTGTGGTAATTGCTGGTGGAAGGATGGTAAAAGAGGACTAAATGGTAATGGAAAAATACAATAAAGGTTAAATTTAAAAATGAAAGCCACTATAAAGCAACAGCAATTAAGACAGACTAGCATTAATATAAGAATAGACAAATAGATAAGTGGAAGAAATAAGGAGTCAGTCTTTTCTGACCACAATGGTATTGAAACTAGAAATCAGTAACAGAAGGAAAACAAAAATTCACAAATATGTGAAAATTAACACACTTCTGAACAACCAATAGGTCAAAAGTAAAATCAAATAATATTTTTTTTCTATTTTTTTAAAACTTTATTGTTGTTGTATTACATCCATCCCCTTTTTGCTCCCCTCTGTCCCCCAAAATCAAATAATATTTTGACAAAAAATAGAGACACAACATACCAAAAATTAGAGAATACAACAAAATCAGTTCAACAAAGGAAGGTTCATAATGATATATGTCTACATTAAGAAAAAAGAAAGGTCTAGCATAAATAACCTATGTTTACACATTATGGAACTAGAAAAAATGTAATGTACCAGAGAGGGACTATAGTTAACGATGATATATTGTACACCCAAAAGATGTTGAGAGGAAATTTATGTTTTTATTTTATTAAGTTTTTAATTTTTAAATTGTAGTTGACATACAACTTTATATTAGTTTGAGGTGTACAGTATGGTGATTAGAGAGTAAATTTTAAGTACACCCATGATAATAACAAAATAAAATGATAACCATGTAATAAGAAGGAATGTTAACTAACCTTATTGTAGCATCCTATTCACAGTAACTTCTTATATAAAATCATCATACATGCCTTAAACTTACACAGTATTATGTGTCAATTATATCTCAAATTCAAAACAGAATATCCTCAAAATAACCATAATTAAAAATTATATTTAAGTCTATGTCGTACCTACCTAAAGAACAAATGTCGTGTGTGTGTGTGTGTGTATGCATATGTGTGTGTGTGTGCTACAGTATAGGAAATACAGGTAAGAAGCAGGTTGTTTTTTGAAATACAAAATTTTAAAATGAAGAAACTGAGCATTAAAAGACTATCTTCCTAATGAATTTTGTGAGTCAGAATTGAGTTTATATTTTTAATCCATTTTTATTCTTTAGATTCTTTAATATGGCTCTCTTTTCTATTACATTATATTATTTTTATATGTGATCAGAAACTGTTCTTATTTCTTAATAAAATAGCTTAACATTACTTCTATTGTTCTTGCTCCATTCTTTTTATTCTCTATGGTTTGCTAATGCCATTGTTCCTTGCTAATACCACCAATATGATGCTATTCCATTAAACAGAAATATTTCCTGGAGCTGGAAAATGTCATTGAGGTTCAATGTAGAAAAATAGGGTTGGAATTGGACTAGAGAGCTTGCCTTAGACAGAACAGCTATTCTTAGTGCACTGTCTGCTGGGCTGAACTGGACCTTCCATGCATTAAGCCAAGGGAATGGCTTATGGTCTCCTTCCCCTTCACTCTCTCAATTTCTTTCTTTTAATGATGACTTTAGTTACTCTTAGTAAAAGTTTCGTCATCATTTATAATATGCTCACAATTACCAATAAGCTACATCGCCCTGGCTGGTGGCAGAGTGGGTAAGACACCGGTCTGCGAACCCAAAAGTCGCAGGTTCGATTCCCCAGCCAGAATACATAATGAGGTTGCAAGCCAAGTCTCCAGCCAGGTCCATAGCTGGAGGCAGTTGAAAGGCAACTATATATTGATGTCTCTCTCCCTCTCTGCCTCTCTCTTCCCCTCTCTCTGAAAAATATAAATAAAATCTTTAAAAAATGAATAAGCTACACAATTTTAAAAGGACATTTAATGTCTGAATAGGTTTTATTTTTATTATTTTTTAAATTTAATTTTATTGTCGTATTACATCCATCCCATTTTTACTACCCTTTATCACCTACCCCACTCCCCCACTCCCCCACACAAAGTCAAGCACCTTTGTTGTCCATGTCCATGGTTCTTCCATATTAGTTCCTTGACTAAACTGCTCTCCTTCTTTGCCTCCTCCTACCCCTTCCCTCTACCCTGTCCCACTGGCTCACTGAAGGTCTATTCATTGTATTCATGTATCTGGTTTTGTTTTGCTTATTTATTTGTTTTCTCCATTATTGTCCTGTAATGGGTGAGATCATATGGTATTTGCCTTTCGCTGACTGGCTTATTTCACTAAGCATAATACTTTCCAGTTCCATCCATGTTGTTGCAAAGGATAGGAGTTCCTTCTTTCTTTCGGCTGTGTAGTATTCCATTGTGTAAATGCACCAAAATTTTTTGATCCAATCATCCACTGATGGGTATTTAGGTTGTTTCTAGCACTTGACTATTACAAATAGTGCTGCTATGAACATAGGGGTAAGTGGGTTCTTATGAATTGGTGTTTCAGGATTCTTTGGGTATAGTCCCAGTAGTGGAATTGCTGGATCAAAAGGCAGTTCCATTTTGAGTTTTTAAAGGAAACTCCATATTGTTTTCCATAGTGGCTGCACCAGCCTGTATTCCCACCAACAGTGCACCATGGTTCCCTTTTCCCACATCCTCGCCAACACTTGTTTATTGATTTGTTGATGATGGCCATTCTGACAGGTATGAGGTGGTATCTTATTGTGGTTTTAATTTGCATCTCTCTGATGGCTAGCGATGCTGAGAATTCTTTCATATGCCATTGAGCCCTTTATATGTCTTCTTCAGGGAGTTGTCTGTTCAGGTCCTTTGTCCACTTTTTAATTGGGCTATCTGTCTCCCAGGTGATGAGTCCCATAAGTTCTTTATATATGATACCATTGTCTGAGGTATCATTGGCAAATATGTTTTCCCATACAGTTGGTTCCCTTTTAATTTTGCTGGTGTTTTCCTTAGCTGAACAGAAATTTTTCAATTTGATATAGTCCCATTTGTTTATTATTTTATTTCCTTTGTCCTTGGAGAACTATCATTATACATTTCTATGTAGGATATCCAAAATTTTACTGTGTATATTTTTCTCCAGGACCTATATGGTGGTACTGCTTATGTTTAATCCCTTTATCCATCTTGAGTTTATTCTGGTGTATGGTGTAAGTTGGTGGTCTAGTTTTATTTTTTTGCATGTTGCTATTCAGTTCTCCCAACATCACTTGTTGAAGAGACTGTTTTTACTCCATTTTATGTTCCTTCCTCCTTTGCCAAATATTAATTAACCATAGAGTCCTGGGTTTATTTCTGGGCTCTTTATTCTGTTCCATTGATCAACAGGTCTATTCTTTTGACAGTGCCAGACTGTTTGATTACAGTAACCTTGTAGCTATAGTTTGTTGTCCAGTATTGTGGTTCCTCCTACCTTGTTCTTCTTTCTCAAGATGGCTGTGGCTATTTGTGGGCATTTTTGGATCCATATAAATTTTTGAAGTATTTTTTCTATCTCCATGAAGTATGTCATTGGTATTTTAATTGGGAATGCATTGAATCTATAGATTGCTTTGGGTAGTATGGACATTTTAATGATGTTAATTCTTCCCATCCATGAACATGGTATATGCTTCCTTTTTTTTTTTAATTTTATTGTTGTTGTATTATATCCATCCCATCTTACCTCCCCTCTGTCCCAATCCCCACCCACACATTCTCCACAAAATCAATCCCACCTGTTGTCCATGACCATGGTTCCTTTACACTAGACTAGGTTCTTGTCTAAGCTGCTCCCCTTCTTTGCCTCTGCCTCCCTCCTCCCCCCAACCCCGTTCCCCCTGACCATTGAAGGCCTATTCCTTGTATTCATATACTTGGTTCTGTTTTGCTTGTTGTTAGTTTTGCTCATTATTGTCCCATAATGGGTGAGATCATATGATATTTGTCCTTCACTGACTGGCTTATTTCACTAAGTGTAATACTCTCCAGTTCCATCCATGTTGTGGCAAAGGGTACAAGTTCCTTCTTTCTTTCTGCTACATAGAATTCCATTGTGTAAATGTACCAAAGTTTTTTGATCCAACCATCCACTGATGGACACTTAGGCTGTTTCCAGCATTTGGCTATTGTAAATAGTGCCACTATGAACATAGGTGTGCATAGGTTCTTATGAATTGGTGTTTGAGGATTCTTTGGGTATAGTCCAAGTAGTGGAATTGCTGGATCAAAAGGTAGTTCCATTTTTAGTTTTTTAAGGAAACCCCCTACTGTTATCCACAGTGGCTGCCCCAGCCTGCATTCCCACCAACAGTGTATGAGGGTTCCCTTTGCCCCACATCCTCGCCAACACTTGTTGTTTGTTGATTTGCTGATGATTGCCATTCTGACAGGTGTGAGGTGGTATCTTATTGTGGTTTTAATTTGCATCTCTCTGATAACTAGTGATGTTGAGCATTCTTTCAAATGCCTCTGGGTCCTTTGTATATCTTCCTCAGTGAGTTGTCTGTTCAGGTCCTTTGCCCATTTTTTTCATTGGGCTGTCTTTCTCCCTGGTGTTGAGTCGCATTAGTTCTTTATATATTTTGGAGATCAGACCCTTGTCTGAGGCATCATTGGCAATTATGTTTTCCCATACAGTTGGTTCCCTTTGAATTTTGCTGATATTTTCTTTAGCTGAACAGAAACTTTTCAATTTGATATAGTCCCATTTGTTGATTCATTCTTTGATTTCCTTTGCCCTTGGTGAAGTATCAGTAAACATATTTTTGAGTAGGATATCCAAAAGTTAACTGCCTATATTTTTCTCCAGGACCTTTATGGTGGCACTGCTTATGTTTAAATCCTTTATCCATCTTGAGTTTATTTTGGTGTATGGTGTAAGTTGGTGGTCTAGTTTTATCTTTTTTGCATGTTGCTGTCTAGTTCTCCCAACATCATTTGTTGAAGAGACTGTTTTGACTCCATTTGATGTCCCTTCCCCTTTGTCAAATATTAGTTGACCATAGAATCCTGGGTTAATTTCTGGGCTCTCTATTCTGTTCCATTGATCTATATGTCTATTCTTATGCCAGTACCAGGCTGTTTTGATGACAGTAACCTTGTAGTATTGTGTGAAGTCCAGTATTGTGATTCCTCCTACCTTGTTCTTCTTTCTCAAGATGGTGGTGGCTATTCATGGGCGGTTTTGGCTCCATATAAATTTTTGAAGTATTTTTTCTATTTCTGTGAAGTCTGTCATTGGTATTTTAATTGGGATTGCATTGAAAGTGTAGATTGCTTTGGGTAGTATGGACATTTGAATGATGTTAATTCTTCCCATCCACGAACATGGTATATGCTTCCATTTATTTGTATCTTTCTTGATTTCTTTCTTCATTATTCTGTATTTTTATGAGTACAGGTCTTTGACCTCCTTAGTTAAGTTTATTCCTAGGTACTTTATTTTTCTAGTTGCTATGGTAAATGGGATTTGTTTTTTCACTTCTATTTCTGTTGTTTCATTATTGGTATACAAAAATGCTTTTGATTTCTGGATATTGACTTTATACCCAGCTATTTTGCTAAATTTGCTAATTAAGTTGAGTAAGTTTTTGGTGGAGCCCATCGGGTTTTGTATGTACACTATCATATCATCTGCACATAATGACAGTTTGACTTCCTCCTTTCCAATTTGGATACCTTTGATTCCTTTTTCTTCTCTGATGGCTATAGGTAGAACTTCCAAGACAATGTTGAATAGAAGTGCAGAAAGTGGACAGCCTTGTCTCATTCCTGATCTTAGGGGGAAAGCTTTCAGTTTTTGTCCATTAAGTATGATTTTGGCTTCAGGTTTCTCATAGATGGCCTTTATGATGTTGAGGTATGCTCCCTGTATTCCCATTTTGCTGAGGGTTTTGATCATAAATGGTTGCTGTACTTTATCAAATGCTTTTTCAGCATCTATTAATATGATCATATGGTTTTTATCTTTCAATCTGTTGATGTGGTATATTACATTGATTGATTTACGAATGATGTACCACCCTTGCATCCCTGGGAAGAAGCCCACTTCATCATGGTGTATGATCTTTGTAATATACTGCTGAATCCGACTAGCCAATATTTTGTTGAGAATTTTAGCATCTATATTCATCAGAGATATTGGCCTGTAGCTTTCTTTCTTAGTTGGATCTTTCCCTGGTTTTGGGATTAGAATAATATTGGCCTCATAGAAAGAATGTGGGAGTCTTCCCTTTTCCTGAATTTTTTGGTATAGTTTGAGGAGGATAGGAGTTAGTTCTTCTTTAAATGTTTGGTAAAATTCACCTGTGTAGCCATCTGGTCCAGGGCTTTTGTGCTTTGGGAGATTTTGGATTACTTCTTTAATTTCACTAGTTGTTATTAGCCTATTCAGGCTTTCTGCTTCTTCTGGGTTCCCTTTTGGTAGATTGTACCTTTCCAGAAATGTGTCCATTTCATCCAGGTTGTCATATTTGTTGTCATAGAGTTGTTTGTCGTAATTTCTTACAATCTTTTGTATTTCTGAGGCATCAGTTGTGATTTCCCCTCTGTCAGTTCTGATTCTGTTTATTTGGTCCTCTCTCTCTTTTTCTTGATGAGTCTGGATAAGGGCTTGTCAAATTTGTTTATTTTTTCAAAGAACCAGCTTCTGGTCCTGTTGATTCTTCGAATTGTAGTTTGAATCTCTGAGGTATTTAGTTCTGCTCTAATCTTGATGATTTCCTTCCTTCTACTTGCTCTGGGCTTTGTTTGTTGTTTCTCCTCTAGTTCTTGCAGCTTTTTGGTTAGGTCGTTTTTATAAACTTCTTGTAACCTTTTGTGGAAGGCTTGTATTGCTATAAATTTCCCCCTGAGAACTGCCTTTGCTGTATCCCATAGGTTTTGGGCTGTTGTGTGTTCATTGTCATTTGTTTCCAGGAACTTTTTGATTTCATCTTTGATCTCATTGTTGACCCCTTCATTGCTTAAAAGACTGTTATTCAGTCTCCATGAGTTAGAGAATTTTTGGGTTTTTCCCTTGAATTTGGTTTCTAGTTTCAATCCATTGTGATCTGAGAAGATACTTTGTATGATTTCAATTTATTGTATTTGTGGAGGCTTGTCTTGTGACAAACCATGTGGTCTGTCTTGGAGAATGATCCATGTGAATTTGAAAGGAATGTGTATTTTGCTTCTTTGGGGTAAAAGATTTGTATACATCAGTTAGGTCCATTTCCTCTAGAGTGTTGTTCAATGCCACAACATCTCTGGGGATCTTTTGTTTGGAAGATCTGTCCATTATTGATAGTGGGGTATTCAAATCCCCTACTATTAGTGTGTTGCTGTCTATGTCTTTCTTAAAGTCTTCCAAGATTTTCCTTATATATTTTGGAGCTTCTATGTTGGGTGTGTATATGTTTATCAGAGTTATTTCTTCTTGATGGATTATTCCCTTAAGTATGATGAAATGTCCATCTTTGTCCCTTTTTATGTCCTTCATTGTAAAATCTATTTTATCTGAAATCAGTATTGCTACTCCAGCTTTTTTTTTTTCATGTCCATTTGCTTGATATATAGTTTTCCATCCTTTCACTCTCAATCTGTGTCGATCTTTTGTTCTGAGGTGGGTCTCTTAAAGACAGCATATATGTGGGTCATGTTGTCTTATTCATTCGGCTACCCTATGTCTTTTGATTGGTGCATTTAATCCATTTACATTTAAGGTGATTATTGATTGATACTTATTCATTGCCATTTTCTCCATTTGCGTCTGTATTCCTCTTTGGCTTTCTCCCTTTCTTCATTTTATTTGTTTACTTATTTTTATAGCACAACCTTTAGCATCTCTTGCAATGCTGGTTTGGTAGAGATGTATTCTTTCAGTCTTTTTTTGTCGGGGAAGCTCCTTATTTCTCCTTCTATCTTGAATGAGAGCCTTGCTGGGTAGAGTATTCTTGGTTGCAGGCCTTTGTTTCCTATGACTTGAAATACTTTTTGCCATTCCCTTCTGGCTTGAATTGTTTCTGTTGAATAATCATTTGATAGCCTTATTGGAGCCCCTTTGTATGTTATTTGTCTTTGCTCCCTTGATGCTTTTAGGATTCTCTCTTTGTCTTTGAGATTAGACATTTTAATAATAATGTGCTTTGGTGTTGGCATGTTTGGGTTGATCCTCATTGAGACACTCTGTGCTTCCTGAATTGGATTAATGTTTTCACTCATCATGTTAGGGAAATTTTCTATCATGACTTTTTTGAACAGGTTTTCCATTCCTTGTTCCTCTTCTCCTTCTGGTATCCCTATGATACGGATGTTGTGATGTTTCATGTTGTCTTGCAGCTCTCTTAACTCCTCTGCAGTCTTATTCAGCCTTTTTTTATTCTCTTGTACTGTCTTGGAGTATTTGTCTACATTATCCTCCAACTCATTGATCTGGTACTCTGCTTCCTCTAGCCTACTGTTGATTTCTTCTACTGTATTCTTCCATTCAGAAATTGTATTCTTCATTTCCTCCTGGCACTTATTGATAGTTTTTATGTCCTTTTTCATGCTGTTGTAGTTCTCAGTAAGTTCCTTGTAACTTCCCTGGAGTTCTTTGTAATTTCCCTGGAGTTCTTTGTAATTCCCCTGGAGTTCTTTTTAATTTCCCTGGAGTTCTTTGTAATTTCCCTGGAGTTCTTTGTAGTTCTCCGGGAGTTGTTTACAGTTTTCTTTGATGTGGCTGAGCTCAATGAGCTTCTCTATCATCATTCTGTTGAATTCCTTATCTGATATTCCAGGCGCCTCTGTTTCATTTTGTGTTCTTTCTGGGGATTCTTCCTTTCCTTTTGGTGATGGACTGATTCTTTTTATCCCTATTTTGGGTGTCTGTTCTTGCTTGCTCTTTAGTTATTTATTTACTTTTGTTCTTTCCTTGGGTTAACCTGCTTTGCTTCCTTGCCTTAGTTGAGCACCCTTCTGTGATAGGAGATTTGTGGAGTTCAGTGTTGCCGTCTCCCAGATTTTCTCCACTTGCTCTTCTTGGTGTGTCCTTTATTTGGGCTGTCTGGTTGTATCCTGGGCCTGTGGGCTTATAGCAGAAGCAAAAACAAAAACAAAGACAAACAAAGAAAAAAAAATAAAAAACCAAACCAAACCAAATCAAACCAAACAAAAAAAAATGCAAAAGGAAAAAAGAAATAAAAACGATAATAATAATAAGAAGAAAGGGTTTAGATGGCTGTTCACCCCTAATAATCCCTGACTGGTCCAGATGGAACCTGGGCCTGAGTGGTTTTAACAGAAGAAAAAAATGGAAAGAAAAAAATGGAGAAAGTTGCAAGAGAAAGAGAAATCAATATTAATAAAGAAAAGGTTTAGATGTCTGTTCATCCTTTATGGTCTCTGTTTGGTCCAGGTGGAGCCAGGACCAGTGGGTTTTATCAGGGAGAAAAGGAAGGAGAAAGAAAGAAAGGAAAAAAAATAAATGATGTGCGGAGAAAGTCACAAGACAAAGAAAAATCAATATTAATAAAGAAAGGTTTTAGCTGTGTGTTCCCCCTTTATGATTTCTGATTGGTCCAGGTGGAACCAGAACCTGTGGGCTTTACCAGGAAGAAAAGGAAAAGAAAAATTAAAAAAAAAAAAAATGAGGAAGGAAGAAAATAATAAAGAAAGGGTTTAGAAAGCCTGGGGAAGGGAGAAATACTTAGATTGAGGACTGGGAATGTGTTATAGCCACAGAGTAAGTAGACTTTAATTTGAGAGTAGGGGGAGGGTCTTGGGTATTTAGGTGGATTGAGGTATGGTGAGGATTAAGAATATGTGAGAAGTAACTTTTGCAAAGGATATGTTGGGGCTTAATAGTTCATATTGCTCTCGGTATAACTCAGGTGCTTGAGATTAGCAGCAATCCCTTTCCTGAGGCTGCCTCTTTTTCTTGGTCAGGACTTTACAGTCTATAGTCTATATTTTAGCTGGTCTTGGCATGTGGCAGGGCCTCTGATTGTCACAGAAGGGCTGATTTTGAGTGTTCGCCCCCAGGTAGGCTGGGCCTTCCACAGCCTGGCTGGGTTTTAGGGCTGCTGGTGTTCTGGAGCCCACAGGGTGCCCCCTCCCACTCCTGGCGGAGGTTCCTGCCTGTGACGAGCACCTAGCACCCCTGCAGGGCATCCCGCAACTTCGCTGGTCCCTGTGAGGACTGGCCCCACCCCCGCATTTCGGGGAGGAAGCTGCCCCTGTCTGTCAACACTGTCTGGGGTCCGCCTACACTGTCCCGCTCTTCCTTTGCGGGCACCACTCCTCCAAGCCAACCAGCTCTCTGAGAAGTCCTTTATGTGGCCTCTGTGATGAGCCCCTCCTAGGCATGGGCGGTGGGGTCTTTGTCTCCGGCAATGGCGAGTCAGTTGCCCCCGCTACTAGTTCCAGGCTTGCCACCTTGCCGGCTAGCCGTTCGGAGTTTCTGGGGAGCCTGGGGGCCTGTGTGGTTTCGCAGGGCTGGGCCTCCCCCCTCACAGGGGCTTCTAGCTGCTGTTTCCCTGGTGGCCCAGCAGCACCGCTTTCGGCCCTCTTGATGCCCTGGCCAGTGCACTTGCAGCTCCCCCTATCCAGCTTCCTGCAGGACTCTTCTCAGCCTCCTCTCCCTGTTGCCAGAGCAGATTGAGTGTTTCACACAGTCCCTATGCTGCAAGAGTTCAATTCCGAGTTCCCTAAGGTGTTTGCTCTAGCCGCCTGCACTTCACTGTTGAGACTTCCAGTTGCCAGGGAGCCTGGAGCTGGCCCCAGTCAAACTCGCCCCCCTCCGGGCAGAGCCGCCACTGCCCAGAGCCGACCTCGGCCCGCTGGCCAGTCGGTCGGGAATGCCTCACCTACTGTCCTGCTGGCCTCCTCTGCCTCTGGGCTGTGCTCCCCTGTGTCCAGATGCTGCCAGTTCCAATTTCTAGGGTCCTGAAGATGTCTCACGCTCACTATCTTGTCCTCTAGCTGCTTTGGTACTCGAGAATACCATCAGCACTGCTCTCTACTCTGTCGCCATCTTCCCGATCCGATATATGCTTCCTTTTATTTGTATCTTCCTTAATTTCTTTCTTCAGTGTTCTGTAGTTTTCTGAGTACAGGTTTCTTACCTCCTTAAGCATATTCCTAAGTACTTTATTTTTCTTGTTGCTATGGTAAATGTGATTTGTTTTCTAGCTTCTATCTCTGATGTTTCATTATTGGTATACAAAAATGCTTTTGATTTCTGGATATTGACTTTATATCCAGGTATTTTGCTAAATTTGCTTATTAGGTTGAGTAAGTTTTTGGTGAAGCCTATCAGGTTTTGTATTATACTATCATATCATGTGCAAATAATGACAGTTTGACTTCCTCCTTTCCAATTTGGATACCTTTGATTCCTTTTTCTTCTCTGATAGCTATGGCTAGAACTTCCAAAATTATGTTGAACAAAAATGGAGAAAGTGGACAGCCTTTTCTTGTTCCTTATCTTATGGGGGAAGATTTTAGATTTTGCCCATTGAGTATGATGTTGGCTTCAGGTTTCTCATATATGGCCTTTATAATGTTGAAGTATGCTCCCTCTATTCCCATTTTGCTGAGTGTTTTTATGAACTAATAGCTTTTTAAATAAACAGTGGTATAACTATAACTCTTTTCTGCTGTATGTGAAATGTTATAATTAAAGAAACAATACCTGCTCAAATGATATAGACAGAAAAATACATATTGCTTAAGAGTTCTTTTAGAAAACCTAAAATTTGGAAAGTTAAATAAAAATTTGGTATTTAATTACCTGCAAAACTGCAGTTGGACGGTGGAGCTTAGCACCTCAGGACATCAGACTCCACTTCAAGTTCATACTTGCTGGAATTTTTAGGGGCCACAGTGAGTAGTACCTTTTTTCTTATACTTGAAGGTGGTACTTATTAAAAGATGACTCAGAGAGGAGGTGGCCAATTTTTGGCCACCTTTATGAAGTCAATATTGAAAAGTATGGTCCTGTTGGGGGCAGTATTTTTTAATAATGCTTCTCCAGAATAGACAACTCCATACCTAATTAAGAACAGCGCTATACAGACATAGGCCCGCCTGGGAGCCTTTGTAAAGTTAGCTGTATGGAGGAGCAGAGAGGATTTTTTACTCCTGGCAATCATGTGTCAACCTGAGGATACCTGTGGGGAGGGAAATCACAAGGAGCTGGGAAGATTTTCTCTCTCTTACACAATAATTACCTAACCCATTTCACATGCCTCTATGGGAGGCCTAATTTTAGGGACAAGATTCTGGGAAGTAAAAGGAATCTTTCATAACAGGAAGAGTATACCATACCCCCTTCTGAACAATTTATTGGAATACTGAGTCCCGAAAAAGGGGCAGGGTAGAGGGTAGGTGGAGAGCTGGCTGTTATAGTTATCTTGGATATAGGGATATAGAAGAAGTATATAAGAATCTACTAACAAGCCCTGGCTGGTAGCACAGTGGATAAGGTGCTGGCCTGCAAACCTAAAGTCGTTGGTTCGATTCCCAGTCAGGGCACATAACCAGGTTGAAAGCCATGTCTCCAGCCAGGACGCAGGTCGAAAGGCAACCATACATTGATGTTTATCTCCCTTTCTTCTTCCCTCCTGCCCTTCTCTCTAAAATTAATGAATAAAATCTTTTTTTAAAAGTAGGTGTTAAAAAAGCAAACAAAATTAAAAAAGTAAGGGTAGAAACTTAAGATATTGCTGGAAAAACTATAGTGAAAGTCGGTGAGACCCACATGCAAGAGCTTTTGTGGTTATTCTTCAATTCTCCAATACCTTTTGAAACAAGGGCTATGCAGAGTTGAACATATTCATCTCTCTGAAAGAAAAAATCTTCCCCCAACTTCCTTTAGAGTTACTCTGGAAAAAATGACATGGTACTTACTGAGATGAGCCTTTAAAAAGAGACATTGTTTCTCTCAGTGCCAATGGATAGGTCTGCTTTGAATCATCACTTATTATCAAAAATGCATTTGGACATTAGTGTTCAGAATGCCTTTCTAACTTCAGCCTCTCCCTACACAGGGTAGGTGTACCAACTGGGAACAAATGGTAAGATTTTAGCTTGTTTGTGTTCTTTTCCAGGCAACATGTTTCAGTAAAAAATACATTTTCTGTTCTTTATAAACTACAGGATAATGCATCTGGAATAACTATTTTTGGTATTTTCAGAATTAGCTGGGCAAGCCTTGTTGCTGCCTTAAGAGATTTTTAATTATATAGTTTATTTCAGTAATTGCTTTATTTTACAGCGCGCTTACTTCCAGTAAGTGCACTTTGTGTACGTGGTGACTGGTTTTCCTTTAATTATATGGTTAAGTATCATATAATTACAGGGTAAATACACAGTATTTTTGTCTTGTGTGCCAGTGTTTAGGGAACTTGGTATTTGTACAAAAGGACCAAATAGTGCTTGGAATTCTTTCCTTTGATTCCCATATAAATAGATCTCAGTGCAAAATTTGATCATATATTACTATATTATTTTTCCTTGTAAATGATTGGTAAGTGCCAGACGAAAGTACATCATTATGGAATAAGTTATATTACAATGAGAACTAGCAATCATCTTTTTATAAGTATCAGAAAAACACTTATTATATCACCTTTATTAGAATGCTCCCTATTTCAAGTGTTAATCTTCTATTATTGCTATTAAACCTTAGCTGAAATCTAATACAAGTATCCCAAAACCAAAGACAAAATTTAGAGTATATTCAAATACAAATAGTACTAACACAATAAGAAATGAAGATAATGCATACTTTCACTTCAGTTTCTTTGTTGTAATTGTTAAAGATATTATTATTTTATAACTTTCATTAAATTATTTCCAACTTTGCATTAATTTCTACAATTATTCTAGAATTTGATTTTTAAAATGATGTGTTTTAGGCTCTGGCTGGTAGCACAGTGGATAAGGTACCGGTCTGGGAACCCAAAGGTTGCTGGTTCAATTCCCCAGCCAGGGCACATAACCACATTAAAAGCCAGGTTTCCAGCTTCCAGATTTGTGGCTGGAGGCAGGTAAAATGCAACCTTATATTGTTGTTTCTCTGTTTCTCCCTCCCTTCCTCCCTTTCTAGAAATAATAAATATTTTAAAAAATAATAATAAAATAAAAAATATATAAAAATAAAAAATAAATAAAATGATGTGTTTTATGTTTTAGTATTTCTTCATTAATCATGCCCAGTAACCAAATGGATGTAGTTCATTTGCTAATTCATTATATAGACATTTATTTGATGGCTTACTATGTTCCAGGAACTGAACATAGTGCATTAAACATGTTCATCATCTAGTAGAAGAGGTAAACAGATAAACCAATAATTGTGATTTGTGTTAAAAGTTCCTTAAATTTACTCCATAGAAGGCCTACATGTGGCACAGAGGAATTCTCATCAGTTATAATGAGGACAGACAAGGAGGAGACCAGGAAGGAAAGGAATGAACCTAGAAGGTGAAGAGGTGTAATCTACCCAGGCAAGATGGATCTTCAAAAACAAATGAATATTTGCTTATCATTTCAAAAATCACAATAATAAGCACTTCTTATTAAGCTAGATAGAATTAGTAGTTTCATTTTTTAGTAGGCCATGTTCCACAGTAAGTCAAAAATTCTAATATAATAGTTTAAAGAAATAAGATCATTTATGGCAGGGAGAATTATCACTAAAATGTTCTGTTGGTCATAAACCACAACCCTAATAGAAGTAGAATGAATTGTTCAATATCGGTAATTAAAGAATGTGAACTTATCACCATACAACAGCAGACAACTGACACAAGATTATAGGCCTCAAGATGTATATGAAACTATTGCTCCCAAATGAATAAAAAAGAGTCATCTCTGTGGACCAGGTAATAACAGGGCAACAAACCAAGCTCACTGATGATTTGGTATTGGGTAAAGAGTTGTATTTTGTTTTGAAAGTGTTATAGTAGTTGTTCTACAGTGTAATGCATTGCCTAATATCAAATACGAACTAAAATAGGGGAAAAATATCTTCTATGTATGATGTGTCCACAATTAAATTTCTAAGGAATCTGAAAAGACCCAATTAAAAAAAAATAGTATCCACAATTCACATTGGAGTGTGTTTCCTTTTTTTGCTTCTCAGAATGGCCATTACCTTTCTAGGCTTATAGTGAATTTGAGCTCATTAGTGCCCATGAATGATTCTGAAATCTAACTTCTTGGACTAGTCTTTTGTAGTTCCTGTCACTTTTTAAAGCCATGTATAACATAAGAATATCTTCCAATGTAGACAAGAATTGGTGTTTATCTACTGAAGCAAGATGGTCAGAAGGAGTGACTTAAAGACTTTTAAAGTTTATTGCATATACAGCATGGATGGGGGCTGCTGAGAAACAGGCTGCAGAATATCCACCCTGATGCTAAGCATATCTGTCAAAAGACAAGACTGCAAGTGAATTACTACTGTATGAAAATTCTAGTCAGCTATACACTGGTGCAACCTGGTCTTTTCTCAACCTTGAGAAAAAAAACACTTTTGAATCTTTTCAGACAAAACTAAACATATCTTCGAACACTGAAATTCATGGAACCCTTTCATGTCTTAATGTTGTAAACATGAGTTCTAAAATACAAGGAGCACTTTTTCTTATGTGATCCATAAAACCATATTATAAAATGATCTGGGATGTGGTTAAGCATAAAAAGTTAAAATAACTTGTCAACAAAAGCTATATATGAGTTTCTACTTATTAACATTTAAAAACTAAGGAACAAGCATTTTCACGAAATGCACATATCTATTTAAAATTCTAACTTTGTGATCAACAGGGAAATATTATAAAAAGAGAAAAGATGAAGAAAAAGAAGAGATGACTCAAATATCTTCAGTAAATGTGTTAACTGGAAATTAATCTGCTCTTTTCTTGCCTTCTTATATAATAAGATGACATAGTCTTTAAATAGCTGAGTTAACCAACTGTAACTTATAAGTTTTTAAAAAATTTTATGTATAATTTTTAGAGAGAGGAGGAGGGAGGGAGGCAGAGAGGGAGAGAAACATCATTGTATGGTGGGTTGCCTTTCACTTGCCTCCAGCTACAGACCTGGCTGGAGACCTGGCTTGCAACCTGGCTGTGTGCCCTGGCTGGGAATTGAACCAGTGACCTTTGGGTTTGCAGGCCAGTGCCTATCCACTGGGCCACCAGGCCAGGGCTGAACCAACTGTAACTTACTATATACTTTGATATAAACATTTTAAAACAATTTTAAAATAAAGTTAAATTTCTATAAAATCTCCTAAGCAGTCAAATGAGATTGACTTGGGTCTGACAAATTACTCAAATAAAATTAATATATGTTCTCTAAAATCAAATTTAAAATAAAACTTTATAAATCTTTAGATAGTTTCATTAAAAAGTATTATAAGAATGTACACTATAATAATACTTATAAAAATTTAATAGCACTTGATTAATTTTGTTTTTAAATCAAAATAACTGTTCCCATAGCATGCTCAAGCACACACACTATCAGAAAAAAACCCTGTTTAAAAATAAATGGGTTAAGCATGTCTCACAAATCTTTTATTTCTTTTTCCATTTGTGCAAGTGACTTCCCTGAAAGGCATAATCACAACAGCCTACATTTAATCATTGACCAAGAATTATGTTTGGCTATCACCTGACCCTTAGGCAGACCTAAGATAATGTCCATTATACCTTTCTAATAGTTAATTATATAATCCTCTATTGAAGCTGGTTTTTCACTGGTGCCAGTTACTATAGTATTTTATCTTAGGAACAATTGGTAAGCATCTGTTTTTCACAATGGAAGTATCTAAACATCAGTGTTTCCTCATATATTTTGTGCATATGACTTCCATATCCATAAGCATAATATTTGGTTTCTGACAGAGGATTCTGAAGATTAGAGATTTCTTTAGGCAGCTGTCAACACTGTCTAGATTTTTCATATGTTCACTGTGCTACCAACATCAGCTCTTAATAATAATATTGTTGTGGAAAAAGAGTCCTGAAAGATACACTGTTGTCATGTTTATTTTTCTGTTCACATTATTCCACATCAAATCTCTTATTAACTCATTTTTGAGTGCACAAATGTACGTTAAAAGATGACATTTACATGGATTTCTAGAATTGGGCAGGCATAGAAGTTGTGGATTTTAATCCAGGGGAGCCCAGGGACCTCCTTTTGATCACCCCTCCTCCCAAATATTCTAGTTCTGATTGTATCAGAGAGGAAGTCTATATTAGGGGCTGGCTTGTCTTTAGCATCTTTCTTTAATTTGCTCACCTCTCTCCTTTAACAAAGAGCTTCTTTCCCAGCCTAGTCATTCACATAACTATAGCAGCCAAGAAAATAAAGCTAGTGGGGCTGAAGGAGCATCAATCAATTGAGCACATGTCATGTTGATAATAAATACTGAAAACTGGGAATCCTGAGTCCACAAACCCAGAGGGTGTCCTGTATTTCATCCAGACATTGTGGTAGCTCTGTCCCTTTCATCAGTACTTCCCGATGGGCTAGGCAAATGTGATCTTACCCTTGGTAATTTTGTATGAAACTCATGACAGGCAGATTTCTAATTTCCTAGATATATTCCCGAAGGTACATGCATATTCTTTAGAGACTATCAAACCTTTCTGCTGTGGCAACTCCACTGCATGCATGCATGCATGCATTTCTCTATGGCAGAAAGTATAGGTGAGGTCATGAAAACAGCAATTGAGCAAGGTAGTGTTCCAGTGTTCCTTTTCCCTCAATTCCTTTTACAGTCATAATCCTTGTCCTTAACATTCCCCCAAACAGCAACTGGCGCTTCCCTGAGAGTCCTGGATGTTATAGGTCTGGGAACAGGGTCACAGCAGCTTTGGAATGTACTAGACTACACTTATCATGCAAATTCCTTTGTTAAACATTTGTGAACCCTTAGTAAAGCTAGTTGGCAAGAAGCAATAAATTAAATTGCTTCCTGCCCATAAGTAACCCAGTCTAGTAAGAGGAGAGAAACAGGTATCACTGTAGCATCTAGAACAAGGCTGAATCATTATTGTCTCTCATTATCTATTTGAATAAATCAATCTACAGATTAAGATACAAATACACATGGGACAAAGACATTGTGAAGAGCAGCCCAATTTCACGGAGATGTTGAGTAACTCACCTAACTTACCTCCTAAGAGCCAGAACTAGTGTATACACTGTCTCCAGAGCTTATCATTTTTTGCTGTAGATAGTAATAGTATCACAGCCTAGACAAGGGTGCTCAGGGTCTATGTGCAGTACTTAATCAAACTGGCTTGTTCAACTCAATATCCCTGGGTTTGCCAGACTGTAATGATGGCTACTGAGAATTACTTGTGTTTATTTACTGAGCAAGTCTGATGCCAGCCTGGGCCTCCATGTCTTTTCATTGCGTCTAGGACCAGTTTTTTGCAGAACACCTCTTTGTATTGGCGAGGTGGAATTTCCCCACCCTCCTTACACCTGGAACATTCCTGAAAGGGGAGGATGATAAGGAAGATGGAGAGTAAGAGTTCCAAAACGTCTCTTTCACTAAGTGACCATCTGCTTTCCACTGAGGCTTCCTGATTGGCATGAGGTTTCTGGAGGCAGTGAGGAATTATGTGGTTGGTTCATTAGTTTCTAGCATGAAATTGAATTGGAACATAATTGCCTCCCTTTATTCAATCTAGTATAAAATTTCTTAGGTTTTGACATTTTGGGGGGCCTTATTTTCTTATGAGGGTACCGATGTCATGTAAAACTAACATTTATATGTATAGTTTTCTTTTGTTAATCTGTCATCTGCCAGTTGACTTCTCAGGCCTAGCCAAAAAACCCTAGGAAAGAAAAGGTAGGAAAAAATATATAAAAATAGATTTTAAAATTCATATATAAATAAGATTCATGTCTTTCAATGATAAAGAATATTTAAAATAAAGACAAAAATCTAAATTCCATTTAGAATAAACAATGAATATGAATAAGAACTGTGAAAAAATATAAAAATAGCCAATAACCATATTAAATATATACTGATATAGACATTTTCAAGAAGATAACATATCATTTAATGATTTTGGAAAGTAAAGATTTACTTAAAAACAGCTATAGTCTTGGAGCAAGGAGTTTATGGAAAAATTTATAGAATCTATAGAACTACTCTATGCATCCTTTTGGCAATGTATCCTGAAACACTAAAAACCTTTCAATCCGAGTTTTAGTAATCTATCCTTAAAAAGCAACAAAATGTTAGGATATAGATTTTTACCACAAATATAATGTTTGTTGCATTGCTCAATAAATAAAATTAGAACTAATATAAAGACCTTTAAATAGACCATGATTAAGAAAATTATGTTTCATTTATAAGCTGAAATACTAAAGATTAATAAAAATAATTTTGAAGATATATGTTTATTGATTTGAATAATATTTATAATTTATTGTTAAGTAAGAAACTATAAAACAACTGTATAAAATATGTACATGCATATAAATGTGTGGAAATATATAGATCAATATATAGTACTTCTAGTAATAATGGGTTTTTCCTAGGTGTTGTTTATTGATATTATTCTTTGTCTTTATAGTGTAAATTAAAAATAAAATATAGAAATTATTTCTATGCTAATTGGGTAAATCAGCTAAATAAGTAAATAAATAACCACCCAAGTTTTGTTTGTACTAAAAATTGCCACCAGTATATACTGAGCAATCATTTCCCCAATAATGGTATGGAAAGCATCTAAAAATTTGCAGGAAATAAGAATATGTTTCATCATTAACATCATTTAAGTTAAAAAGTCAGATATGTCCCTAAGGTCACATGGAGTCTTTAATGGACCCTATGTTTGATTCAATAGAAATGTATATTCAAAACATTTGCATCAATGAACTACACATGAATTAAAGATAAGTGAATCAAAAGCTTTAATGTACTGATTTGTGGTCAGAAAATATGTATAATTGTTGAATGTTTCATTAATTTACCGAACTGACCCAACTTTATGTCTTTTTCTATTTGCAAATTAATTATTGTACAAAATACATTCAGTTTGTGCACCATACAAAATGCTAAACTGATACTTAGAAACACTAAGAGCTCCTTAAAAAATGCAAAATGTGTATCAGTACAACATATATCCTTTAAATGAAAGGTTTATAACTACGGATAATTTTTGAAATAGTATATTTACTTTTACATGAATTATATCAACAAAACATTCAATACATTGATTTCGTGGGTAGGAAAAATATTGCCCCCTCTCAGATCAAGAAAAAAAAAAAAAATTATAAAAGCTGTCCAGTGTTCTTATGTCTAGTGGGTGGCCTAAATAAATCCAGGTCTTTTAACTTTATCCACTGTAGTTAGTCATTCTTGGCAGAAAAAAAGTTAACAATATTCACCAGCTTTTGGGTAAGAAGTGGAAATGTTACTAATAATCCTTAGCCGCTATTAAATGTCTCTTTACAGATGCCACACTCCAACACCTAAACATTGTAAGGTGTGATCTTACCTTTCTCCCTTTCCAAAAGAATCTCATTTGACAACAAAAATGTTGCTTTTCTAACTCTCACATTTTCTATTCTTCTAGAAGGTAAAGATAAAATTGAAAGCCAAAAAAAAATGACTTTTTCTAATATATATAAATCACACTTGATGAAATAAGCTATAAATATTCTATGAAGAGGATACACAAATTGGAGATTAATAGGACAGCTTTGAAAATGTAAATTTATTTAATAACTAGTTGTCTTCTACTTTCCATTTAAATTCACAAATAAGCTACTTCATATTATTTATTCTGCAGCAGATGAAAGGTAAAGAAAATTCAGTCCATGCTCTGCTCTAGATATCTTAACAATACATCTTTCTTTCTCATTGGCTCCCTCCTCCTTGATTTTCTTCCTCCAATTTTTGTCAACATTTCATGACGATGATATAATTTGTGGAGTAGTGTACTTGGAATCAATACTGGCTAGTTACCAATTATTTTTAGCCATAAATTATATATATATATATATATATATATATATATATATATATATATATATATATTTCCTCTTTAATAATCATGTGTACTAAAGGCTTCAACTGTCAGGAATGTAACCATCCTGTTCCAATTTTCTAATGTGTATCAAGGGAAAATCTTATATTTTATCCATGTTATATTTTATATGTGATACCATCTTGCTGAATTTGGAAGGTTGGGAGATGGGTGAAGAGCAGAAAAATATTGTTTGGAATGGAGTATTCTGTTTTTGAATTAATGATGACCTCTGTTGCTTGTGAAGCATATTTTTGTCAAGCAGTTCTTTTGATTCGTTCCCTGACAGACTGCTCTATAACAGGTTTAATAAACATGACATAGTATGTAAGTATTCCTGACAGTTCTGAATAAATATTCATCATCTTAAAAAAGGCAATGCCTTATTCTATTCCCTTCATCATTAAAGGAGCCTGTACACTTAATTTATTATCCTATGATTGAAACGAACTCCAGTTTATGTAATATGTGACTTGTATTTTTATTTACTCTGCATTAAGTAAATTTCTTTTATACCCTTAGGTTATCAACACCATTTAAGGATAGCTTGTGTAAAGTCAAAAAACTAGATAAGAAAGCCAGTTAGCCAGGTGTTTCAAACAACCCAGTGATTTCAGGCAATATAGCTCATATATACAGGTGAGTGGTTTTATTTTTAAACTTTTATTTAGAATACTTAAATTGTTCAGAAGCCTCAATATCTTCCAAATGCAGTACAGATACATGGCAAAAATGTAATGTTTAGTCCAAGAACATTGTGGTAATCTTGACCAATGTACCAACTACTCAATTTAAAGACAAAATTGAGTTATATAGTGTTGCATGTTGTTTCAAACTAATAAACATTTTTTAAAAGTTAAAGGATTCATATTAATTGATGTATTTTATACTGAGATGATCTTGACTAAATTGAAGTAAAAGATACAATAACATTGAAATATGCCTCTAAGATGAGCCATTAGTAACAACTTTGTAGATGCATCAATTTTTTTTCATTTTAAATTACATTTATTTGTAGATTCAAGGTGAACTTATCACCTTTTAGGTTAAAATAAAAATATCAAGGTGAAGACAAAACATGAGTACTATTTTAAGACATTAATATGTGCTTTAAAAGAGACAATCCAAGTGAAAAATAAATGGAATTCTACTAATATAAATTTGAAACACAGCCATAAACAGTTTACCTATGATGCTATAAAAGTGCTCAACCTTCACCTCTGCTTTAATAATAGAAACACAACTTGCTCAAACAAATAAGATAAACCTATACCCCAATTTGTTTAAATGGAACATCCCTAAGAACAACTATATTGAATTTCTGTAGGATCAGCATTAGATTAAGCTATCTTTTAGAGAATATTTAGCAACAGATAGTTGCAGGAGTCAGATGTATTTCAAGTCCAGGGCCATTTGAGCCCTTCAGAAGCAAGAAAAGTAAATGTAAAATAATAATGATTATAGCTATTATTCATTAAAGTTATCTGTTTGCCAAGTTCTGTTTTGTATTATTTTTTTATGTGTCAGCTCAAGGCATTCTCACAAGTCAAAGAGGAAAGTGGTATGCATTCATTTTTTTTCTATTTTACAGATGTGAAAGCTGGGCCAAACACATACAAGTTAAGTAATTTGTCCAAGGTCAAACAATTAAGGTCAGGGCCAAATTGTGAACCCAAATAATTTGATGTTAGAGTTTAAACTATGCCACAACATACAGGTTACCAGGGTTGATGATTTAGGCTATATATAAAGGTAGTAGGCTTCGAAAATCCTTGGATAATATAAAAAAATGTTTAATAGAATTCATGGGCTCCTTCATTTTTCTCATTATGTTAGTTGAGTTTATTGGATTCCTAATAATAAGTTCCCACATGAAATCAATTTTATATTGAGATGCAGACTCAACTGTATCTCGAAGTGCTGAAGCTCTAACACTTAGTATGGTAAATGTTTTTTTCTCCTTATTTACAAGCTTTGTTTCTTCACTTGAAAACTAAAGATTCACAGTTTCTTCTACCAAAAGCTACTAAAAGGGTAGTTAGGAGAAAAATATGAGGCCTGGACTCATAAAATGTACAGTGTCAGGATCTGGTGGCAGCTAATATGGAGGCAGCACCTATCTTTAACTTTGTACCTGGACTTTAGTTAAAACTGTAACAGTTAATGTTTACATACCAAGCCTTGCCAGAATGTGATAATAGAACTGGCTGGAAACTCTTGGGATTGAGCTAATGAAGTTAACTGGTCCAGCGACCCCTGGTGAGGCAGTATTGCTTGATTTTGCAGCATTCTCCAGGTGTGCTTTCTCCAAGCAAGGCTGCCCTGACATACAGTACAGTTGGAAAGGTAGCTATTAGCCAAGCATTCATAATTATGTATTATGAAGGGCCATGTAGTGGAAATATGGGAAGCCAGGGGAGCACATAGGAGTGTTGGGTTAGGCAGGGAGGTGGAGGCTGGAATTACCAGGTTGTGTCATTTCAGGTGCATAGAAGTCTATCAGAGAGCATCACCTGACTGCAGCCATATGTGATGATCTGAGTTGTTTTTAAAAGAATCAAATGAAAAACTGACAAAGAAAATATATTATAAATGGTAATAAACTATTTAAATAAAAATGTTTTTTATTAAATTACCATTATTGATAAATGATACAACCAGATCCATTTTTTGCTTGGAAGGTGCTTCTCTATTAGCCCTAAGGAGGAGATGGAAATAAGCAAAGTGGACACCATGGATTATTAACTTATTTTTAATTTTTAAAATTAATAAAACACCTGTCATCCTTCATAATCACAATAATTAAATGTACTTAGTTGATGTTAACATGCATCTTAATATTCCTATTTTTGAGGACCTCAGTCTTAAGTAAACAAGGTTGCTCAGATTTTGCCTTCATAATAGATTATTTTCACAAGAATATTGTACAGCTGTTGTCTCTTTTTTCTTATGTAGAAATGGCATGAGAGTTCAGGATAAGTTTTTCAAGTTTAATAAACTTTAAAAGTAATTTCAGATATATTTAATATCTTTGCCTTTAGATTATATGAAATTAGTGGTTACTGCTATTTTTAGCATATATTTTCCCTGCTTACAGGAAAATTGTTAATTGTTAAATGGAACAATTTTTAACCTACAAGAACTTAATTTACCCGAAAACACTCTCCAAATGGTTCAATGTGCTAGGTTATGTACAAAGAAGGATAAAGAAAATTCTGATAAAATTGTTTACATCTGTGGACATTTCCCAAATTCAACTTTTGGTAAATATTAATATCAACAGCTGGAAAGACTTGTAATATTTAGTAAGAGTAATTTTTCAAAGCACTGCTTGGAGTTTGAAGCCACACTATTTCCACTGACTTTAATAGAAATCATGTTTCTAAAATCTAAGCAAATTATTTGAGAATGTGGGGATTAGAGTTTATAAACTTGTATTTAAGAATTGGTATTTATGGGACAATATATCAACTATAAACTTATTTTAAATAGGGCATTTAAGTGTAATTCTTTAAAAAAAAAAAAAGGAAAAACAAAAACCCAAACTAGCTGTATTTAAAAGCAAAGAACAAATTCATCACTACATAAATCTTTTCTCTAGTTTGGGATTCTTTCCTTTCTAATTATTCCCAGATTCTTCATGAAATCACTAAATGGTATGTGCTGACATCCTTCATATCTTAAACACTGTCTGGTACATAGAAAACTCTTGATATAATTTTGAGCAATTTAATAAATAAGTAATGTGCTTTCCCTTTCTCTTTTTCTTTTGAAAAATATCAAGCATGCAAGTAAACATAAAAATGAATAATCAAAAGAAACAAAAAGTTCAACTAAATAGCAAAGATGTCTCTATTTCCTTGAGTAAGATTTTTCACTGATTGGTCTGCTGCTTCTGTGGTGGAAACAGGAGCTTATTCCAGACCCCTTTAATTTTAAGCACTTGCCATGGAGTCACCAAGAATGATCCTTCTTTCAGCTTTCTTTCTTCTGTACCACCAAATGATCTTTATCTCTTGGCCTTGTTTCAAAATCAATATATTGGATGACTTTGTTCTAAAAGTTTAGAAAGTAATTTTTTATTTGTTAATTTGGCTGATTAATGTTAAGCAAAAAATGTTAGTGCTTAAATTTGTACTGTAAGTGAATTTCTTCTGCTCATTAGAAGAAAACACACAGGGCAAGATAATCATTTTCTAATAAGGAAATCAGTGAGATAGTAAATAGAAGGAGAAAGAAGCCTATTCCTTACCCCTTACTGAGCACCTATTATGTACTATACACAGCCTTCACAATTATTTCTAGATCTAGGTATAATTTTAGTTTTATAGATATGGAGACTACCAGAGGTTAAGAGATTGTCTGAAGATCTCTCTTGTTTTATAAATATAGTAGCATGTAAGGTTTAAAAAGTAAGTTCTCTAAAGCCCAGGGTACTTTTTTTATATGATACAGTTAATAGTATATGAACATTTTTTCCCTCAACCACAATACACATACAACACAAATATTATTTTGAAAAGAATAAAACATATGATGTTAAGCAGCAGACAAAATATGTAGATGTGTATGTATATATGTTTATACTATTACAATGTGATAACATTTTGCAATTTTAGCAACTCTGTGTTACTCATCCAAAAATTATATTTTGGTTGTTCAAAGTTTTTCTCCTCATTGTTAAAGCACCTGCAATCGTATGTAGTAGTCTATAGATTTCTAATTGGCCCTTGAATACCTTCTCTTTATATTCCTGTTAGAGTGGGAGCTAGGCTCAAATTTTTATTCCTATAATACCGAATCATCAGACAGATAATGGATGCAAGAATCCTAGCAGGTGATTGACAGTGAAAATGGCAGGTAGCCTGGGCTAG
Source organism: Noctilio leporinus (assembly GCA_004026585.1). Lineage (NCBI taxonomy): Eukaryota > Metazoa > Chordata > Mammalia > Chiroptera > Noctilionidae > Noctilio > Noctilio leporinus. The sequence goes on from PVIW01008478.1 coordinate 47,250, forward strand.
CAGGAATAGTGGGGTCCTAAATACACACAGACCAGCGCCCAGTCACTGGCATGTCATTTGCCTCACAAAGCCAAAATGGCCTCCTTTGTGAAATGAGTATAATCATTTATTTGCAAGGTTCTTATGAAGTTTATGTCACTTGTCTAAACTGTTTTGCAGAGTGCCTCAATCAACATTTCTGGAGTGAACAAATGAATCTTTTAATTACTTGTATTTTACATTTGAAGTAATCATTTGTTTAGTATCCTCATAAGGTGCCAAAGATTCTGATTTTGTCAGAGCTGAAGTGGGTGGGCAAACACTTGCTGTTAACTGAGACAAAACAGGATGATCTGAAGAAGAAGAATAAACTGGAACAAATTATTCAAAGGACAAGTTACCTTGGCTAACCACAATGGCCATACTACCCTCCATGAATTGCTTCAACTAAATTCCTAAAGAGCAGACATGCACAGCATTTTGATAAAAATCAATAATAAGTAAAACTAGGATGGGAAGGAGATGAATAAAATAATTATCTGGTAAAATTATGCCTTTGAAAACTCATACTAACTACATTAAATAAAAATATGTGTTTATATAGGTATAAGTATTTGGTATTGTTTTAATGATGTAACTACTAATATTAGCTACATACTTAGTAGCTATTTTTGTTGCTATATAATTTTTAAAAACTCCTTTATTCTCAACTATTTTCACTATAAAAATGAAGACATAAATACCATATTTATTTGAAGCTTTGGGATAGAACTAGTAATCCCCTGAAATATTTTAGCTCTAATAACCATAAGTAAATAAAATTGTGAACAATTATGTTTGGGTCTCTAAGATCCTGCTTGAAAAATATGTAGTACTTTTTAATTTCTGCTATTATTTTCATTTTACTTTTTTGCTTTGTGCTAATGGTAAGGTGGTATTTTTGAGATCTAGATGTAAGAACATCTCAAATGTTTTTTTTTAATATTTCTTATTTTCTCCTCCCTTTTCACTGGCTATTGGTATGGATCAAGATTTATAATGTGCCTTGAATCTCCTGAATCTATTAGAAAATATTTTTTTTCTGATTGCTAGTTCTTTTTACCTTTTTGTTCAACTTTAAACATTTTTTTCTACATTTAAGCCAGATCTTCTTTAAACCAATATCTCATTTATAAATTATTTATTTTATATTGGGGAAATGAAAATAGCTCTATATGCAACCTTTTCTTCAGACTGGTTAGAAACCCTTCTCAGTGTCTTTTGGTTTCTATTTCTAGAGTGTGATCAGATAAGACTCTATGTTCTGCTCATTGCACTCTGGTAGAGTAATCTGATCTTCAAAGTCTGTGTTCGTAATTACAAAATATGTCTCACAGCAGGCTTATTTTCCATATTTTTTAGTTTCAATAAATTACTCCTTCCAAAAGGAGATATTAAATATGGTGTTCTGGTATTTATAGAACTTTAAGAAATGTTGTGGCTATGAGCTTCATAAAACAATAGTAAAAGTTTTCACTGAAGTATGCTTTGTAAGGTACTTTATCAAGGTTTAAACTGTGATTTAATGAAGGACCCAGACTAGGATTTAATGCTATTTCTATTGGTTGGAGGAATAACCTGTTACCCATATAAAATATTTAGTCTATGAAATATATGAAAATTATTTGCAAATACAATTACAGTCAAGGGAAAGATGCATTAATATTTGGAGCAAAAGTGGATGTATAAATACCATTTTAGGGCCTAACGTCAAAAGCTTGTATAATTCAGTTCAAGAAGGCAATGACCTAGATACACAGAGAGGTTCTGGGATGTATGGTGAAGTATATGTGGCAATAAGACAAAATTAAACTTCTGACATGAGTTAATTATGAGATACATTTCTAATACAGTGAAGTTGGAAAGGGATTTAGTTTAAACATACACTAAGGTTTCAAATGCAGTCTATATTGTACAATTGTCCTATCTTCTTTGCCTATTAAAGATATATTTCCTTGCTCTGTGTTGTGTAAAAATATGTATTCTTTATTTTAAAAATCTTGCTCACTAAATTTTGTTATTTTTCTTTATTATATTAAGTTGTAAACTTAATACTTTAAATGCTGTATTTATAACAAACAGCAAAAGAAAGTTAAGCTACAGAAATGAATTTGAAAACAAAAGGAGTTTCACTTTTCATTTAAGATATTCTCTCCAAACCTTAGAAGAGGACATGCATTCTAATCATTTAAAACATTCATAAGTAGCAACAGTATTCTCTTTTTCTTAAAAGCCCAGATATTTTATAGGCCTGAGAAGCAATTTCAAGGTGAGGAGTAATCATTGGCCTAATAAAGGTAGATTGCTAGAAGCCTCTTTCCTCCCATTTCCCTTTTTTTGTGACCTTTTATGCTTCTATACTTTGCACACTTTTCCTACTCCTCATCGTAAAATTGTCCAGCCATTTCTCACACTCATTTGTATTATTCTCCTTAATGGCTGAATTTGCCATGTTATTCCATGAGGTCCTCTCATCTGGCTGAATCTGCTGGAAATTTTGCCCTAGGTTTCATTTTATGCCGTCTTGCACCCTTTTTTTTATTCCTGACTATTGTTTTAATATTTTAACAAATTAATCTCACATTCTTGATGTGAAGACAATACCCTTTCCTCCTTTTTTCTGGAATTGAATCTTAATAAGATTTTTTTACAATGGACCAAAATTGCAAACTGAAATTAAATCTTTAAAGAACATTAAAATATGCACACATAAACAGTCTCATTCTACAAAAGCTTTGCATCACAGAATTTATATATATATATATAATATATATTATATATATATTTTACTTAATGATGTTTAGTAAACATTTTGATTATTAGCAAAAGAAATAGTGTTATGCTACCTCAAGCATTGATTAAACTCTCTGCTGTTCATGAAGGCTGACAGGGATTCAAAGGAGAAAATGTAAAACTTGAAGGTACAGTGAAATAGTGACATTTCACTCTATAAAGCTGCCAATATTTTAATCTTGCATGTAAATCATTTTTATCAGTTCAATTTCATATCTTAATTTGTACACCAAAATACCCCATTTCATTACCTTTAATGAGTAACAATGTGATATTAATAGCTCTTTACTTCTTTGAGAGCAAGTAAACATTTTCTTTCATATTGGCCCCCAATTTATTTTCTTTCTGATGAATAAATTCCTCAGGTATATTTTTCATTTTCTGGCTGTAAAAAAAAAAAAAAAACTTTCATTATTTTGTTATTTAGAATCTTCACTTTCTCAGTTTAAGTGATGTCTTTGTCAATGATAGCATCGTATTCATTTAGAGTAATGATTGATATGGTAATAGATACAGTGTGATTGAAAACAACCTTTGTCAATAAGAAGGCAAATACTCAAAGTGTGTATTGCTCTGAATTTGCTCATTATTGGAGACCTTTCATAGTCATATTGACTTGCTGTCCAAATGTTGTTACTTACCTGATGCTTCCATTGTTTAAATGGTATAGACTTTGGCATTGAACATCGCTTCTCCCAATATTTGTCCTGAAATACACATGGCTCAATTTGCAATGTTTGAGTATGTTATAAATAAGTATACAACAAAGATTGTGAGCTAAAAAATGTATTTAAGTTTATAAAATGAAAAAATAAACACATCAAAGAAAAGATACAAGTACTACACCTTTATTTATACTCTTAGTCCACTATATTCTTAGGTTTGAAACACTTTTTCTACTTTTTTAAACAAAAAGGTATAAAAATATTTAAACATAAAATATTTTATTACTCAAGTATTTGATTTTATTATATTTGTTGTCAGAAGAGCTATAATAAAATATTTTGCTACACATTTTAGAACATTTTAATGTAAATGGACAATTAAGTGTACAACCAAAACTGGCAAAATCTCCCTTCTAAAAATACTGTGCAAGGATCATAATTGTGGAAGAATATTTAATTTCTTTTCACTCAGAAGCACTCATTTCCCTTTTCTTCTGGGTACCCCAAAATACTATGAGAATTGATATCAGCATCTGCTTTCTCTATAGGACTATGGGCTGTCTGATGACAACTTCCCTTGTTCATATTACATTTTCCCCGGTGTTTTCTAACTGTCCCTGGTCCTTTGTAGGTGTCTGCTATTGATTTGAAGAATGCAAAAGTTTCAGGTATTAAAAAAATGACTGAATTATTGTTGCTTTTATATGCCATTTTTCTTTATATAGATAGATGATAGATAGATAGATAGATAGATATTTTATATATAAATTTTTATTTTTAGAGGGAGAGGAAGGAGAAGGCATGAAACATCTGTTGCCTCTTGCAATCCCCAACTGGGAACCCAGCCTGAAACCCTGGCATGTACGCTGACTGGGAATTGAACCATTGAGCCTTCACTTTGGAGGATGACACCCAATCCACTGTGCCACACCCATCAGGGCTCACCTGGCACTTACTTAATATAGAAAGAGATGTTGCTTAACTTGCTGAGACCATGTTCAAATGGACAATATGATGCACACACTTGAATTTTGTCCAGCTACAAAAAAAGATAGTAATATAAAATATTTTTGGAAAATATAAGGATTGACTGTGGGACAGGGGATGGAGTGGATGGGGTAGGGGAGAGCAATGAGGGAAAAATGGGACAACTGTTAATACAAAAATAAATTAATTTGAAAAATATTTTTTCTTAACTCTTACCTACCCACAGGTGGAATCATCAATGCTCTCAAATTTTATGGTTTTCCTCAATTAAAAAAAATCAATATTCTTTAGTTTATGTTCAAATAATGCCATCCTATTGCATTATATATTTCCTATTTCCAAGTTTATTAGTAGACTCATCATTTTGGTTTTCAGGGACTCATTTATGAATTGTTCAAGAACATGTGTTTTCATTTTTATGGAGTGCCTTAAGAGTCATGATCACTTAAGTAATCCTTCTCCACTGCCTCTCATGTGTAGCAACATAGCATTTGCAGCTTTACATATTTATTCCTTGTTTTCCACAAGGTTGCAGTCTTTCTGATCCAATAACCAGTATAACTGCTTACTAATTAGATGTTGGACCCTAGCCTCTCTCATCATCTTCTACTCCTATTTCACCCTGCAGCCTGCTTGTGATCATGTTACTGAAGGCTTCCATTTGCTTACAAGGTGAAATTCAAACTCGCTGTACTAGTATTCATATAAGTCATTGTTTTGATCCCCACCTATAATTTTTACTTTCTCTCCTGTCTGCTCTACATTAACTTGATCTATGCTACATCCAGCACACCCTGCTCTTTTCTTTCCCGAAGTTTATATTCAGTTACATGACCTTGTCTAAAATAATTTCTTTTCCCCATTTTCATCAAGCTACACCTAACACATCCTTCAGGGGCCTCTTCTGATCCTAATTTTATAAATCTGTCTTGATTCCCCAAGATTAAATCAAACATTTAGTTTCATTTCAAAGTGAGGGTAGTGCAATACACCACCTACCCTCATCTGTACCTAGCATTCACCCAGCGGTACCCATGTTGTCCACAATAGGACTGGCTTCAGGAGCATGAAACCTTGCAGACCCACCCTCTTAGAAATGTCCCATGCTTGGTCTGATGCTCCGCTGGACCCCACAAATTATATATTCTGTTCTGACTAACAGTGTATTTTCACCAAGTAGTTGCTCAAATAATATCTGTTAAATGGACCGTGTGTCAATTTCCAGATTCATTCTCCCCTCTGTTGACACAAAACCTTGTAAACACCTGAACCATAATTCATTGATGCTTTTATTTTAATAATCCTGCAATGAGGCTTGATTAGAAAGACATTCTTAAAGTAAGGAATGAAATATTGTGAAGAAATCAGTATTAACTCTTACCTCGGTGTGCTGCGATAGGTAAAATAAAATTGCAACTTTGCATTGAGATAGGGATAGGATTTTTAGGCTTACTTAGAAAATGCTTGTCTTAACATTAAGAAAAAAAAGATGATTTGGAATTTTCATATTTGACCCTGAAATTGATTTAGTTAATGTTATGTTTTACTGAATTACTCAGAAATCAAAACAATATATTGCAGATAGCAGTGATTCATTATTCCAAATTAAATAAGTTACATTAGCTAAATTGTTAGACTTCTTGAGGCTGGTATAGCATTCAAAAACATATTTGTATAATCATTATTTAGAAAACAGTAATGAAACAATATTGTGTAGGATTTTATAGTTCAAGGGAAGGCTGACAGCTCTTAGATCTGGGGCTAAGTGGCTCATCACATGCAGTAGTTTAAATCTCTCTGGCAAGAATTTTTCTCTAGGTTATTTTGAGGGACGTTGATCCAGAAATATTTCCAAATTATTCTGTCCTTTTTATTCTTTATAAATTTTGTTTTCACTACATGTTCAAGGTTCAATTTTCCTTGGCCAAGATTCACAAAAGAAAAATCCTTCAAGGACATTGTATGTTTCCTCTGGGTCCTGAATGGCTAAACTTTCTATAATATTGTGCACAGAGGGGTTCCTTCACAGAATGGAATTTAAGTATCTTTCTCTTCCTGTTTGAGAAGTTCTGTATCTATATTTTATAGTCCAATTATCTTTAATTTATGTCTTAAAATCTGACTATAGTAAGATGACTTTTATTTAGCTGGCATGATAGTTAATTTCCAAAGCTCAGAACATGATTTAGAGAAATGCATATTTTAAGCTCTGGGTACTTTTTGGCTGCCAAATATCAGGAAGCTATATACTGATACAAAATGTATAGTAGGTAAACGGTGATATAAGTTTTTAATACTCAAAACTTCAGTATGTCTTAAACCAAAATTATTTACTTTACTTTTAAGTTACCTTTTGTGTGTAATAGTTGACATTACCAAGTATGCAGTAAAACAATAAATTTACTTAGTCATATTGCCATATTTTTTGTATTTTTAAATATATTTTTTATAAGCAAGACAACTACTTCTAAGACAATTAATCATTTCTTTCAGTTCCTACTCCAAAATGGATCATGGAAACTTATTTTGAAAGGGACCTTGTTTTTTAGATGAATGATAACTAAGTATGTTTTTAAATTCTTGAAACAAATATCCATATTAACTCTGATTCAAAGATTTAGCATTTGAGGCTTTCAGTGTTATTCAACTTGACCTGAATATACTATGAACAGTAATGAGCGAGAGTCCTATATAGAGTTAATAGCAACAGCGTGGCAAGTTCTAAACAAAATACGAACTGTATGAAAGCTAGCTGAGAGGAAACACTCTGATAATTTTTAATACTTTGAATATGCAAGATTTTCATAAATATTTTCTGCAAGTCTGGTGAATGTGTCCTATTATCTATTAATAATTTCACTGGAAAAGTTGATGAATGAAAATGTAGTAGCTTTTTAAAAAACATATATTTGAAAAGAACCAAGTTGAAACTAGATTATCTTTTAAGACATATGAATATTCAAGATCTTAGAAGAGAGGGAGATATGAATCTTTAAAGGCAAATAACATAAAATAACATGGTCTTGCTTTTATTTTTAATCTTAAAGATTAAGCTTAAGATGTCAAGATATGACTGGTTTTGTATTTAAGATCTTTTAATTAAAGTGTTCTTAACAATATTTTTAATATTTTCTGAAGAGAAAAGATTTGAATTTTGCAGCTGAGAGGGGAAGGGTATTCAGGAAAGGGTAAAAGGAGATGATCTCTAAGAAAACTGTCATGATAAATAATTAAATAACTTCTTATCTAAGGGTTAATTAATCAGTTTCAAATTTATAATTTCAGTAAGCCCTTATAAAATAAATACCTCAATGGAAACTGTCTAAGTGGTTCAACCCCACCTGTATGCTAATAATGTTTGCTAATATCTCTTTTCCTGATGGCATGTACTTGAGTAATTCTCTGAACATATCTCATCTATTTAGTGGGGCCTAGCATATAATGACATGTAGATGTAAGTACTAATGGAGGAAGTGCACTGCCTTAGGGAACACACCTCATGACAAGTAACTAATTGCTTTAAGTACATTAGTACCAAGTGAAGCGTTTTACATCTTCTGAAAGGCAACAGCAACCTCCACTTTCTCATTTACCAAACTGTCATGTCCCCTTCTGAAAGAAAGGATTAGAAGACTTTTGTTAAGCATTAAACTAACTTCCCTCAATTCTTTGTGCCCTGTAAGCTGAGTTGAAAATCATTTTAAATCATAGAATATCTAATGTTAAACATCAAATCACTCATGGTTGGGTGGTTTTATATACACACACTACTTGGATTCAGTTTATATAGAATCATCAAAACTGTTAAAATATTACTCTCATTCTACAAGAAATAGCTAGTCACAAAAACAGAAAATGAAGGAAACATATACATAACTTCTTTTGAAAACAAAACCAAAAAGTACATTTTGGAAAAAAATCTATCTCAAAAAGTAATGGCATTTTCTACATGGCATAGAGTACTAAGACTATTCTTTGATGTATGTGCTTTTAATGTGCAAAGTTGACCCACCATTATTATTAGAGTCTTAGCACACATGGTGGAAATACAGAATTGCTTAGTTTGATGATTTGATTTTTTCTGACCTGATTGCCAAAGATTTCAGTGAGATAAGTTGCTCTGTTGTCACCATAGCAGTTACAATGGTAATCCCTGAAATTAATAAATGAAATTGCAAGCCTGGATACACAAGTTAGAAGAAGTCTTTTTCAATTTTCTTTTCACTTTTATTCCCACAATCTCATCATATGTATTTACCCCAATCAAATATGAAGGAAGTCCTGCCTATAAAGACAAGCTAATTAAGTTACAAAACAGCCCAGTTATTCAGACCTATCAACACAGCAGTATCTCATTTTGTAGTATTCCTTCCTATGAGAAAGGAAATCAAAAAGTATTCTCTTCACATTAAGTGCTGTCTCCAATATAAGGGAAAGTGCTATGTTGTGTATTGGAGAGAAAAAAAAAAAAAAAAAAAAAAAAAAAAAAAAAAAAAAAAAAAAAAAAAAAAAAAAAAAAAAAAAAAAAAAAAAAAAAAAACCAGGATGTAAAGAATATGAAGAATGTATTCCCTATAATGTTGTAGAAACATTTTTATAATGTAATATGAATGTGCTCACTTAAGTGGGATGCAGGTACATTGACTACTTAGTTTTAAGTGTCTATGGAAAGGTGATGGGAGATTGTTACTCAGATGAAAGTTGAGAATTCAGTGATATTGTGCAGTGGGTCAACTCAGCAGAAGTGAGATGCACAAGATCTGAAATTAACTAACACCTGGTTTTGAATCCTAGTTCCCCATCATCATAGGCAAGTTAATCTTCCCATAATTCGATCACATTATTTCTAACATTGACCATTAACACATACTTTTTATAAATGAAGTCGGATAGTAAGAAGCTAGGAAGATTCCCGGGAAAGTGGAATGGGGGAACTGGGACAAGAAAATTAAACAAGAGCAAATAGTTTGAGCATCTCACAGCCATCTGATGAATTGTAAAAGCTTATCTCTCCTAACCAAGGATATTTGAAAGCAAATGGTTTATATGTCTCCTCCCTAACCAAAGGATACATGGTTTAAATCACCCTGGTCTGGGAAATAAGAGAACAGCGACCTGATTCATGCCATTTGTGCCAGACAAACCCAAGGAAGGATCGAGTCAGGGGAACAAATGACAAAATCCCCATTAGAGCCAAAAAGACCCAAAATAAAAGTAAAACAGTAAAGCACACTGAAGAATAATCTCAAACTGCTCTATACGGTTATTTTGATACATAAGCATATTGATGATGCACCTGGAAAGCTGAGGTACAGGGTGTGTATGATCAATTGGCAATAACTTTGCATCTCCTTATTTCATGTGCTTCTTATTAATTTTGAAAAACTATGTTTCCAAGGTTATGATGTAACATCACTCTTACAGAGATACAGTATTAAATTCTGAGAGCAACTGTCATGTTGAAGGAATACGATGTTAGAGCAACCATGGTTTCTGGACTGCATGCAGGGCCAACTGCTAAGGAAATTGTGAACTTCAATAACATCCCTTTACATACCGTTTACAACCTGAAGAGGGTGTAATAACATCCCTTTACATACTGTTTACAACCTGAAGAAGGTGTATGACGCCTTCCTGATGTTGCCACACCAACGCATAAGGTACACAAGGATCACACAAGTCCAGATATTGTATGTATATTAAAGCTGGGGACAGTGAAACAAAAGAAGGGCTTAGGGTAGAAGAAACAACAGGAGAGAGTCTAGGTGGTACTCTGCTTTGGAGCCCTAGAAGTGTTGTAAGAAAAGAGTGAGCTTAAGTGGGGCTGCCTTAGCTCAATAGGAAGTCAGAGAATAGAGGGCCTTGAAAACAAGATCAGGGGTAGGCATGGCATGCTCTCTCCCCCCTGGCTGCAAGTCTGGTGGGAACCCTAGGAGTTCAACAGGAAATAAAATGTCAAGCCAAGAAAGTGTCATGGGCATAATCTAGAGTTAGTCCACCCTGATATCCTTTGTTTTGGGGGTTTTATTTCTTTTCTGAAGGTAAGAATCTTAGGGGAAGTTTTTAGCAGAATGTAGTAGTTCTCACAACATCTCTATGTTACCCACCTGGAGGGGGTCTGCCTCAGACCAGCTCATAATGCATGGGATCTTGACTTTATGTACCAAACATTTCACAACACCAGTTCAGATGATTTTGATAGTATGTACGTATAAAAGGAACCAGCACTTATAGTAGAAGGGATTCTTTGAATTCAGGTTATTACAAGGAAAGTAAAAGGTTCTTTGAGCTAGATAAAATGCACATGTTAAAAGTACTATATCGCTAATTATGATGACATAGATATTGAACAAGATGATGTAAATTATAAATGATTTACAAATGTTATGCACTAAACATAATACTCTCCAGTTCCATCCATGTTGTTGCAAAGGGTACAAGTTCCTTCTTTGCTTCTGCTGTATAGTATTCCATTGAGTAAATGTACCAAAGTTTTTTGATCCAATCATCCACTGATGGGCACTTAGGCTGTTTCAGCACTTGACTATTGTAAATAGTGCTACTATGAACATAGGTGTACATAGGTTCTTATTAATTGGTGTTTCAGAATTCATTGGGTATAGTCCAAGTAGTGGAATTGCTGGATCAAAAGGCAGTTCCATTTTTAGTTTTTAAAGGAAACCCCATACTGTTTTCCACAGTGGCTGCACCAGCCTACATTCCCACCAACAGGGTATGAGGGTTCCCTTTGCCCTGCTTCCTCGCCAACCTTGTTGTTTGTTGATTTGCTGATGATGGCCATTCTGACAGCGGTGAGGTAGTATCTTATTGTGGATTTAATTTGCATCTCTCCAATGACTAATGATGTTGGGCATTCTTTCATATGCCTCTGGGCCCTTTGTATATCTTCCTCAGTGAGTTGTCTGTTCAGGTCCTTTGCCCATTTTTAAACTGGGCTGTCTGTCTCCCTGCTGTTGAGTCGTATTAGTTCTTTATATATTTTGGACATCAGACCCTTGTCTGAGGTGTCATTGGCAATTATGTTTTCCCATACAGTTGGTTCCCTTTGAATTTTGTTGATATTTTCTTTAGCTGAACAGAAATTTTCAATTTGATATAGTCCCATTTCTTGATTCATTCTTTTATTTCCTTTGCTCTTGGTGAAGTATCAGTAAAAATATTTTTGCATAGGATATCCAAAAGTTAACTGCCTATATTTTTCTCCAGGACCTTTATGGTGGCACTGCTTATGTTTAAATCCTTTATCCATCTTGAGTTTATTTTGGTGTATGGTGTAAGTTGGTGGTCTAGTTTTATCTTTTTGCATGTTGCTGTCCAGTTCTCCCAACACCATTTGTTGAAGAGACTGTTTTGACTCCATTGGATGTTCCTTCCCCCTTTGACAAATATGAGTTGACCATAGAGTCCTGGGTTAATTTCTGGGCTCTCTATTCTGTTCCATTGATCTATATGTCTATTCTTATGCCAGTACCATGCTGTTTTGATGACAGTAGCCTTATAGTATTGTTTGAAGTCCGGTATTGTGATTCTTCCTACCTTGTTCTTCTTTCTCAAGATTGTGGTAGCTATTTGTGGGCATTTTTGGCTCCATGTACATTTTTGAAGTATTTTTTCTATTTCTGTGAAGTCTGTCATTGGTATTTTAATTGGGATTGCATTGAATATGTAGATTGCTTTGGGTAGTATGGACATTTGAATGATGTTAATTCTTCCCATCCATGAACATGGTATATGCTTCCATTTATTTGTGTCATCTTTGATTTCTTTCTTCATTATTCTGTAGTTTTATGAGTACAGGTTTTTGACCTCCTTAGTTAAGTTGATTCCTAGGTACTACATTTTTCCTGTTGCTATGGTAATTGGGATTTGTTTTTTCACTTCTATTTCTGTTGTTTCATTATTGGTATACAAAAATGCTTTTGATTTCTGGATATTGACTTTATACCCAGCTATTTTGCTAAATTTGCTTATTAGGTTGAGTAAGTTTTTGGTGGAGCCCATCGGGTTTTGTATGTATACTATCATATCATCTGCAAATAATGACAGTTTGACTTCCTCCTTTCCAATTTGGATACCTTTGATTCCTTTTTCTTCTCTGATGGCTATAGCTAGAACTTCCAAGACAATGTTGAATAGAAGTGGAGAAAGTAGACAGCCTTGTCTCGTTCCTGATCTTAGGGGGAAAGCTTTCAGTTTTTGTTCATTAAGTATGATGTTGGCTTCAGGTTTCTCATAGATGGCCTTTATGATGTTGAGATATGCTCCCTCTATTCCCATTTTGCTGAGGGTTTTGATCATAAATGGTTGCTGCACTTTATCAAATGCTTTTTCAGCATCTATTGATATGATCATATGGTTTTTATCGTTCAATTTGTTGGTGTGGTGTATTACATCGATTGATTTACAAATGCTGTACCATCCTTGCATCCCTGGGATGAAGCCCACTTGATCACGGTGTATGATCTCTGTAAGATACTGATGAACCTGATTGGCCAATATTTTGTTGAGAATTTTAGCATCTATGTTCATTAGAGATATTGGCCTGTAGCTTTCTTTCCTAGTTGGATCTTGCCCTGGTTTTGAGTTTAGAATAATATTGGCCCCATAGAAAGAGTTTGGGAGTCTTCCCTCTTCCTGAATTTTTTGGTATAGTTTGAGGAGGATAGGAGTTAGTTTTTCTTTTAATTTTATTGTTGTTGTATTACATCCATCCCTTTTTTTCTCCCCTCTGTCCCCCTCCCCACCCACCCTTTACCCCCAAAGTCAATCCCACCTGTTGTCCATGTCCATGGTTCCTTCATACTAGGTTCTTGTCTAAGCTGCTCCCCTTCTTTGCCTCTGCCTCCCCCCTCGCCCCTACCCCTTTCCTCCTGACCACTGCAGGCCTATTCCTTGTATTCATACACTTGGTTCTGTTTTGCTTGTTGTTAGTTTTGCTCATTATTGTCCCGTAATGGGTGAGAACATATGATACCTGTCCTTCACTGACTGGCTTATTTCACTAAGCATAATATTCTCCAGTTCCCTCCATGTTGTTGCAAAGGGTACAAGT
>PVIW01008479.1:0-60784 GCA_004026585.1 Noctilio leporinus
GTGTACCACAGTCTTTTATTCACTCACCTGATAATGGGCAATTAGGTATTTATCCGTACCTGAAAGAAGAAATACAGTGACTGTGCCTGGGAGGTGGTCCCAGAGGAAATTATGAGATCCTTGTCCTTGGTAACAACCTTGCAAGAAAGTCTGAGGAATAAGGACATAGACCTGAGGTCACCTTGAAAGAATTTCCAGTAATGAATGTGTCTGATCACCCTTGCACATAGGACTTGGATCATGTGCAAAAAGCTCTGATTACTGCTGTAGTCACAGGATTGTTGACTTTACTTGAGCGAATCTTTTGTCAGACTGTTAAGCAAGAACATGGTAGAGAATTCAGCCTCCGGGTCATCCGTTTCTAAGTGGTGACTGTTCTGGTGTTACTTATTTGTATATTGTTAGCTCTTCTTTCACCTTATCATAGTGAGATATATATATATATATATACATATATATATATATATATGTATATATATATATATATATATATATCCAATATTTGCCTTTACCTTGTATTAAATTCTACAAAGCTTGTTTACTTTTTATGCTATTTATTTTTCATCTTCCTTCATTTATTAAATTTATATCAAAGGAAATTTCTTGAATATTTTGTTCTGGGAATGTAAGCACTTATTTTTTTTACATACAGTTCTTTCAGAATAGTGCCTATGAAGTCATATGGGATAATTCCATGTCTAATCAACATGCCTAATAAAAAGTGGGGATATCCACAAACTTGAGAAGTGTCCTGGAAAATATGTAATACATTCTGTATTTATGTATGAGTTGTAACTGATTTATAGTCAATTAGCAAAGGGGGGTGGGTAGAAACAGCCAAGAGCCTCACCTAGAGAGAAGTGGAAAAGACAAAGGGTGTTTGTTGGCTGACTCAGGCACCTCAGACTCTTCCTCCCACCTCTCCCTGGTCCCCCTTTACTGATTGTATTTGCTCCCTTATACAATCCCTTAGATCCACCTGTCCCACCCCCACCCCTATCTACTGCCCATCCCCACAGGTGCTCTGCTTCTCTTGTGGTTTCAGCTTCAAGGATTCTATTCAGAATACAAACACACAGGGACTGAGCACAAGTTGAGGGGAAGTTCTTTGCCTTTCAAAACTGTTGCAAAGGGGGTCTGTTTCTCTGAGTGTCCTGAAGTATTTTTTTGGACCCTGAGCTAATGCCATTGTTACAATGATGAACTAGGTGCTGACTTCAAAGGAATCAGCTAAATTCCCTTGAATGTGTACCTGTTCTGTGAACTTCTCAGACAGCAGGGAGACTGATCCCTATGAGAGCATTTCTTGAATCTTTGTCTCCCATGACCCAGCCAATGCTCTGGTTACCTTTCTGTAAAATGAATGATATTTTTATTTATTTATTTATTTATAGTTCCTGGCTTTCTTTTTTGAAAAATTTTATTATTTTTAGAGAGAAGGGCAGGGAAGGAGGAAGAAAGGGAGAAAAACATCAATGTATGGTTGCTTTTCACCTGCTTCCAACTAAGGACCTGGCTTGCAACCTGGTTATGTGCCCTGCCTCAGATCGAACCAGTGACCTTTGGGTTGAATGTGATATGTTAATAGATGCTTGTCCTTTATATTTCTCTTTTCCACTACTTCTTTGTGGACCAGTTTAGCAGAAGGAGGGAAGCTTGGCAATTCTGGATTTCTCTGGGTCTTCCTTTGATTGCCTAACACCTTGCAAATATCTTTTCTATGTGGGGTGCTACAGAAGATACTTTAATATATGTGGAAAAGTTTGTATCCAGGGCGCTTGCTTTCCACATAAAATGGACGTCAAGTGTTACATTTAAGTTGCAAATGTCTTGTTAGTCCAAATTGAAGGTCTGCTGGTTTAAATTGTGACCATAGGGGTCTGTTGCATTTAGGCTTCTGTATCTTCAGCTATATTTTAAAGGGAATTTCAGAAGGGCTGGTGGTTGACAAGATGGTCCATAAAAGTAACCACCGTAAGGACTTTCCTGGACAAAGGAGGTTCGGCTTCTCAGCAGCCTCTTTGGTTGTTGTGCACAGTGAAGTTGCTAGAAAGTAAAGAGTGCAGACTATGCTGTCAGAAGGCCTAGGCCCTAATATATAGCTACTATCTGGTTAAAATGTCCCTGTGGCTCTGTTTTCTTTTCTATAAAATGGTGACAATGAAAGAAACCACATCTCCTTATTCTGTTAATTCACATGTAGTAAAGTGAGTAGAAGACCAACCCATGAAAGCGCTTGCTAAACACTTGCTTTTAGATGCATGTACTCTCAGGGTTAGTGCATAGAGGACTGAATTGCAATTATTAAGTAACATGTTTAACACAATACCTACACCATAGTAGGTGTTCAGGAATGTCATTTTTTATCATTGTCACACATTTCGAGCAGTATCAGCTTGACTGTTGATGACACTGAGTTAAATCAAGTTTCTGAATTGTTACTGCTATGATTTGCACATTGAGAAATGACTCACATGCCTTAGTTTGCCAGGTAGAATTACAAATTTGGTGATCTAATGCAAAGTGGATCTTCTGTGAATTGGTTGTTATGATTCCACCTCAGTGTTCATAAACTGATTCCTTACATCTGGGGGGAAAAGATAAGAGAACAATCATGTAGCTGGTTTTGCAAAGCTGAAGATTGCCCATTGGACAAGATTAGTCTCTTTTAAGCCCCTGCCAGAGCACTCAGCTCGTGTTCTTTCTCTCTTAACGTGCCCTTCATCCTTGCTTTGCTGCAAATTCAGTTCAATTATATTTTGTCACTTGGTTACTCAAGGGTCAGGCTTTGAATTCTGTGAGGGCTGCTCATAGCAGGGAGGCAATCCACTTACCCAGTCCATCCACTGCAATATCAGTCTCACCTCAAGTACCCTGAGACACACTCAGAACATTTCTCCAAAGTATCCCCACCTCTTGTAGTCCAGTGAGACTGACACATAAAGTGAACCATCACAAGGATGTGATATGAAATATTGAAAACCCAGCAGTTTGCTAGAACCGAATCCCTATCACCCCAGGTACTCTGAATTGGGTAATGCCATTTCAACCTGACATGAAACCTTGTGTGAGCATTCTCTGCAACACCACAGAGGGATTAAAGGGTTCAAAGTCACATTTGTTTTGCTCACAAAGTCCTTCCCTTCTACACAAAGTTGCAGGAGCATTAATTTTCATTTTCTCACTTCCTGCCTGGTAATGTGACAGGAAGAGCAGCAGTAGATTCTGTTTATCAAGAGAGCCTGGTCTTTTGGAAATACATCTTCCCTGCTTGACTCAAGTGCTCAATGCCCAGGAAATGCATCTTTTCCTCCCCCACCTCCACACCCAGCTGATCTGTAGGTCTTCCAACTGCTGACCAAGTCCAGTGAGGAACTTCAGCTGTGTGGGCTGAACAGGTTGAAAACCTTCTGGATCATCACATAGAGAAGGATGGGAGTCTCCTACTTTGGCAGACGTTGTTCTGGACCACATCACAGCTAAGGGTACACAGAAAGCTGAGAACATTACTCTTGGTGCCTTCATTGAAGAGGTCAGCAGGCCCCTGGTGAGATGGTTGATGCAGTTGTCTGGCTCTGGGAGCCTTTACCCAGTGGCACTGGGCATCTTCTTGCAAATGACATTCAGAATTATGCCACAATAATCATTTTCTGTGCTTATTCTAATATTGTTTCTATGTTTTCCTTGCCAATTCCTCATCTATTCATGGTTAATCAGTCTAGATCTGGTGGTATCATTTTAAGGCACAAAATGAGTTAGAAAGTTGTAAAGACCAGGCAACGTTTAAAAAGTGTGGGTGGGGAGATCATAATGGGAAATGAGACATTCATAAGCTCTCAGCCTTTAGACATCACAACAGACATTCAAAAGCTATTTTTCTGGGTTCAAGGTAAAGTGGAGTCCTCTCTAGCATGGAATTCAAGAAGGCATCAAATACAAGTAATCAAGATAAATAATACTCTCATGCAATACTAAAAAAATGAAAATTAATGCCAGAACACCTATGATGAACAAAATATCAAGAGTTTAAAGACATGAAATGACCTTCCACTTGCACGTTGCTGGGAGGATTCCAAAATAAGATGGCACAGGGCAAATGTAAGTGTGGCAAATTCCATTCAGTCTAAAGCATTCTAATCAATGAAAATGAAAAGATCTCTCTTCACAAATGTCCTCAACTCCTTGCATAAAACTCTAATTTGTACAATATAGTCAATTTGGGATCCTGTGAAGATGTTTCAGTAATGTGAATTACAGAGGAGCTAGTCATAATTGTCACAAAATCAGGACAGAGTGTCCAACATTGCAATACTCTCAATTAAACACAAATAATCTTGAAAATTGTAAGGCATTTGCTTCCATTAAGTTCAATAATGTAAAATTATATTAAATTCTAATTTGGATGTAAAGAAAGTACAGTTAAAAGATTTTTATTTATTATTTTATCAGAGAGAGGGAAAAGGAGAGAGGCAGAGAGGGAATGAAACATCAATGTATGGTTGCCTTTCACCTGCCTCCCACTGTGGACCTAACTGGAGGCCTGGCTTACAACCTGCTCCTGTTGCCAGGTCTGGGAATAGAACCAGCGACCTTTGGGTTTGCAGGCCAGCGACTCATCCACTGTGACACCAGCGAGGGCTAAAGAACGTACAGTTTAAATAGTTAAAGAACGTACAGTTTAAATAGCTGAAATGTAATCCATGCTGTTATTAACACAACATTTTAAAAGTTTCAACGTTCCCCTTTTCAGTTTTTTTATAACTTTCTCCAACGGTCTGTACCTGAACGTTGAAAGTCCTCCGTAAGAATCACAAAGCGAGTACTGGGGCCTCTTCCTAGGCTCTGGCCCCACTCAGGACAGCGCTCAGACTCACTCCCACACAGTCGCCAGCTCCATCCAGTTGCGCCCCAGTGTTGCCGCGTTCCCTTCCCTGATCCTGCCCGCGTTTCGCGCTGCAACTATCCTGATTCTGCAAAAAACGATCAAACACGCTCTGTTCCCAGCCTCAGACCTCTCGGTACACGGATTCTTCGTAAAATAGGCCTCGCTAGAATTATGGTGTCAAAGCAAAGCACAAAAGTCCGGGGGAAAGTGCCGAAAAGGAGAGGTTCCATGTGAAGTATTTAAGAAAATGTCCGGGAGAGGCGCCTGCACAGCTCGATCTTCAGCTGTAAGGGCCGCCGAAAGGAAGGAATTTGGATTTGCGATGAAAACCGCACAAAGTTGCCTGGTGGCGCCGGGACGCCAAGATGTTTCTGTGGTGCAGCGATACCGCAGACTGAAAACTAAGGCTCGGAAGTTGCGCTTTCCAGACCCCAAGGGCAGAAAAGGCCGCCTGCGCGCCCTCTTGCGGGCAGCTGGAGAATCGCGCTTCCCTTTGAATCAGGGAGGGAAAGGGCGCTAACACTGCTCCTGAGGCCAGCTGGAGACCCTCCACTGAATCCCAGAATTCTCAATGGCCCAGATCTATTGGTGGCTAGTGACAGGAACAATGCTATGCTCTATTCTTGCTTGCTCTCTTCACGATGAACCTACTTTGGATGCATATGTGAGGCGACTGCAAAATCTTTGATCTTTTGGGACAGTTGAATGCTAGTCCCCATCAATCATGCCTAAATGACAGAAAAACACTTCCAATTTCCTTGGACAACAGGGACTATCACCCGAATGCAGAGGACACGACTCACCTGTTTCCACCATCTGGTGCTCCAGCAGATCTTCCAACTTTTCGCAAGAGATTGCAGCCAAGCTGCATGGAATCTCACAGTCCTCTATCAACTGCGCTCCATCATTCACTGCAGCAGGGTCATCTGAAGTATACTGACCAGGGAAGTCTGTTTTGCTCCGATTTGGGAATCTTCTCAGGGTTTACTTCCAAAGGATCCATAACTGCCTGGAAGAAAAGAAATACAGCTCCTGTACCTTGGAAGTAGTCAGAGTTGGAATTGAAGTGGCCTTCTCCTCATGTAACAACCCTCAAGCAAGAGTCAACAGGTGAAGAAGTGATTCATACTCGAGACTGTCTCTATTCAGTTACATTGTTTGCTAAATCACAATCTCCACCCACATTTCTGCACCAGCTGAGAAATGCCTAAAACCATAGTCATAGAGTTATTTTAATAATGCATAGTAAATCATAAATTAACAGAATTATTTTTAGGGAGAGGAACATAATATATTTTCTTTTTTTTTGGTGGGCGGGTGTTTTTTAAAATTTAATTTTATTGTTGTTGAATTACATCCATCCCCTTTTTACTCATCTCTGTCCTCTTCCCCACCCACCCTCTCCCCCACAAAGCCAATCCCATTTGTTGTCCATGTCCATAGTTCTTTCATGCTAGTTCCTTGACTAAACTGCTCCCCTCCTTTATCTCCTCCTCCCCCTACCCCTTGAAGGCCTATTCATTGTATTCATGTATCTGGTTCTGTTTCGCTTTTCTGTTTGTTTTGTTCATTATTGTCCTATAATGGGTGAGATTATATGGCATTTGTCTTTCAATGACTGGCTTATTTCGTTAAGCATAATACTTTCCAATTCCATCCGTGTTGTTGCAAAGGTTAGGAGTTCCTTCTTTCTTTCTGCTGTGTGATATTCTATTGTGTGAATGTACCAAAGTTTTTTGATCCAATCATCCACTGATGGGCACTTAGTCTGTTTCTAGCACTTGGCTATTGTAAATAGTGCTGCTATGAACATAGGGGTACATAAGTTCTTATAAATTGGTGTTTCAGGGTTTTTCGGGTATAGTCCTAGTAGTGGAATTGCTTGATGAAAATGCAGTTCCACTAAGTGCCCATCAGTGGATGATTGGATCAAAAAACTTTGGAATATTTACCAGTGGGCAGGGGCTAAGGGAAGGGTGGCTGGGGGAGGGGTGAGGAAGAGGCAAAGAAGGGGAGCAGGTTAGTCAAGAAACTGGTATGGAAGAACCATGGACATGGACAACATGTGAGATTGACTTTGGGAGGGAGTGGGTAGGTAGCGATGGAGACAGAGGGGAGTAAGAAGAGGATGGTTATAATATATATTTTGAATTAATAAAATTAAATTCAAAAAAAAAAAAAAGAAAGAAAGAAAGAAAAGGCAGTCCATTTTAACTTTTTAAAGAAAACTGCATACTGTTTTCCATAGTGGCTGCATCACCCTGCATTCCCACCAACAGTGCACCAGGGTTCCCTTCTCTCCACATCCTTGCCAGCACTTGTTTGTTGAGTTGTTAATGATGGCCACTCTGACAGGTGGGTGGAGACAGCTCCATGTGATGGGTAAGTGAATAATGCCATCCATTTTCAAATAAAATTGCAAATACTGGCTCAGTGTTTCTTTTTTAGAACAAACAAAGGCAAAAATTGCACTCTGGTAAAAATTTAATACACACAAATAATCACATGTTAATGAAATATAAAGAACATGTTATAATAGCACAATATGAAGATGCTCATGCCTGATATTACATGAACAAAATAATTCAAACCTTACAAATAAACAGTGAAATATTAATAAAAAAATAAGCCCTGGCTGATGACCAGGTGGATAAGGTTCTGGCCTGAGAACCCAGTTTGCTGGTTTGATTCCCAGCCAAGGCACACATAACCAGGTTGCAAGCCAGGTCTCCAGTCAACTCTGTAGGTGGAGGCAGGTAAAAGGCAACCATACATTGATGTCTGTCTCTCTCTCTGCCTCTCACCCTTCCCCTCTCTCTAAAAATAATAAGTAAAGTCTCCTTGAAAATATAAAATCAAATCAAATAAAATTAATAATTAAATACACAAACACAACAGCTTAAGCTTCTGATGAAGTTAGCAGGCAGAATGATATGAAAGTGGATGGAAGCATAAACAAGAGAAAGGAAGTGAGTGACTGAAGAGGAGGAGGAAATAGTTGGAAATCAGGAAAAGAATATGGGTTGATTTTTCAGTGAATACATTTTTATACCATATTGATTTTTCTGGATGATTTTATGTAATCAATGTCCTGGGGAATGAGATTAATGAGATTTAGATTATATTTGTTTTAAATCAACTTATTTAATTACCCTCTACATTTTTTATACCTTTAAAATATTATGTTTTATAAAAGTATGCTACTCTGTTTAGAAAACAAAACACTAGGAAATGTTGTGAACCAGACTGAAGTATAATCAGTATTCACGCCAAAAATAAGTCTGATTTGTATATTCAGTCAGGAAATAGAGGCTTGAATAAATATCTGCAAGAGAAGTTAGCCTCCTAAACTGAAGTAAAATGTATATATTACCTATTCATAGCACCTGGCACACTTCGGCCTCCCCTCCTTGCTTTTCTGAATTAGCTTCTTCTCTGGCCTAGCCCAGTGGTTTCCTTCCTCTCCGGTGTAGATATTCCCAGCATGCTCTCCTCTCTCACTCCTCCTTCACAGGCACCCTGATTCATACAGCTGCTTTCTGTTCCTTTGCGGCTTCCAGATACCATGCCCCATCTAAGGATACAAAACCACAATTAGAAGCAAAGTTAGGTGACAGTTCTAGGTTTTTGGGAACTCTAGTTTCAGAAACTTTTTTGTTTGTTTGTTTGTTTGTTTTTGATGAAAATTATTGAAGCTGGGGAATGTCCCTCTTACAATGACGTCACAATTGCAGCTAAAGGAATTGGAAAATCAGGTACCTTTTATTCCCAGGATTGGCTTATTGAAACATTTACAGAGGAAGAGAGCCACCTATTGTCCAACACAGGCAAAGGCATCCCCCAAGTCTGGGCAGGACAGGCCCCTTTCTGTTCCAGGAAAACAGCTGGTCCCTTCCACCCATATCTTCAGATCTAGAAAGGCCCCTGTCCTGGAAAGAACTGACCCCCATACTTGACTAAGCTCCCTTCCTTAGCTTTGGTTTGTTAGTGAAGGAAAATACACCTGGCATCTCTGGGCAATGGGCAGCTACATGGAGAGAAATAGTCAGAAAGGGTTTCTTGCCTCCATGCTGCCCAGCTGGACAGAACCTCCAGAATCAACATCCCCCTTACAGTTCTATGGGCCACTCAGGGGCTTAGAGTCTGCCTTTGTGGGCATGGAGAGGCAAGGGCAATCAGGAAATGACTCTGCTATCAGAACGCTGATTACCCCTCTCTAAAAAGTAAGTTGGCAGTTTTTCAAACTCATTCCCACTGTTACAGTCAAATGAGAAGCCAGAAGGGAAACAAAGGCAGGGCCCTTGCCACAATAGTCTAACAGCAAACAGCAAAGGGAGACATGTGTCAGCCACTCACCCAGTAATCCTGACCCTGGTCCACTAATGTTGCCAGGCAAGTAAACTGTGATAGTGCAGCACAGAGGAAGCCCTTGAAAGTCTGTGTGTATCATCCCCATTAGTTGGGAAAAGGGAAACCTTGAGACTGTGTGTTCACCCCAAGGCCTGGAAGGAGAGGCGGACTATAGCACCCAAAGAAAAGCTCCTAAAATAGCTTTAGTTAACTGCCTGCCCCTGTCATGTATGTAAAATCAACAAATAGTCTAGAGCAAATAAGGAGTCAAGTTAACAGACCCCTACTCATACCTACATTGGGACAGTCACATCTCCCTGGGAAAGCTGGCACCACCTTTACCTGCCAACCAAGCAAAATGCAATTTCTTCACCCCATCCCACCAAAAATGTAAGTTCTCAGAACAAAGGACTCTCTTTTCTGTTCTTCTCTTCCCTTGGGTGACTTCTTGGCCCTTTTGCCACATGGGGGGACCACCAACATCTCAGACTCTGTCCAAGGAACCTCTGGATACCAGGCCTCTGACCAGATGGGTGCTGGTCACCCAGCATTTGGCCACCCTAACTTTTGCCACCCTTGCTCTAGCCACCCTTGCTTTTGCTCTCCCATTCACTAATAAACTTTGCAAGCACACTAGCTGGCTCAATGATCTATAAGTCTTTACCCTGTTGGTGAGAAGAACCAGGGTTTCTATGGTAACACCACTATCAGATCATGTTATTTAACGTTACAATTAGGAGAAAATGATCATTGTCACTTTGAGTAATGAGTCCACTTGCTTCCGTTCCACCTCCATGGAGGGTGAGAGACAGCACAGTTCAAAGGAATTTCAGAGAATACAATTGTTGTCCATGGACAGCCCGAGGAGTAAATACCTGGGTAGAAATAATTTAGATGTAGTAAAGTTATACAAAGTGTACAGGAAGGAGTTTATCAGGAAGCATGTGGTGTGTAAAGTACTCAGGTAGGTAGCTTGAATCTCTCAAACCTCTGCCTCAGGTTTCACACCAGACTTAACCTTTAGAATGCTTGTGTCCAATTGAAGGCTGAAAAGGCTCTAACTAACATGTCAGATGATTTTTGTCCCTTGCCTTTAATTCTTCCTTTACCACCTGCCTAGGACAAGAAATGGGCAGGACACCAAAACCAGTTTTGTTTTTATTCCCCTGGCTCTACCTTTGTGATTACCTAACATCTTCAAGTATTATGACTCTTTCCACTATTTGGTGCTTTTTGTTTTTTGCACTGTAACTTGACCTTTCTGTTGTTTTTCATTATATTTTCAGGGTGCAAAAGATAATCGTTTGTTTCCATACTGTCACCCTGCCCTGAAAATGTCTATGGCCATACCTTGTTTCATAAACCAAAGTTCTTAAATACGTGAGAGTGTTCCAAGGCCCAGCAGCAGGGCTGAGGAGCTGGGTGAGGAGGAGTGCGTGCTGAGCCCCCCATAAGCCCTGCAGCTGTCCCAAAGTGGAGCTGAACTTCACAACCCAGGCATGAAAAGGGGCACAGGTACCTAAGGATTGGCTGAGAGGGACCATGGTGCCCCAGAGGACCCCTGGAGTTCAGTGGGAGAGTGGGAACTTGGCTGTGCCTCCAACACTTCCTGTCAGCTGATTGCGGGGCTGCAACTGTCAAGATGCCCTGGTGCTCAGTCTCCTAGTCAAACTCAGTAAAGATGTAGAGCCTAGTCCACGTCTGACTTGGAGAGAAGCCCGAAGCTCATGCTAGCCTCTGTTTAGTCAGTTTCACATCTGATCATGCTTGGGGGAGGCTGCATCCATGCAGGACTCACCTTTGCTCAGAAACAGCAAAAGCAGCAATGACAACCCCTGAACCATTCATACCCAAAGACCATGAACACATCAAGAAGTGTTCAGAAATAGAAAGACAGGAGCAGGAGGAGAACTTGGAAGAACGGAGGAGATATTTAAAGTGCAGACTGGAACAGGAAGGCCCTCAGGAGGGGAAACAATGGGAATGGACAGCACAGGGTCAACTGATTCTCCAGGTCATTCCGATTCAGAGGATGAGAAGATGGAAGTACATGCTATGTGTATGAGGTTCTCCTTCAGAGTCCTGGCCAAGGGCACTGTCCCCAGCATGGGTGACATTGATACTACAGAACTCCCTGAGTACCAGAAGGGATGAGGTTTACTCTAGTGCCAGCTGTCAACTTGGTTCCATTGGCAGAAACATCTACCCCTTCACACTATTTTAAAATCACTTTGTCTACTGTTCCTTGCAATTTCAAGTCAGTCAATTGAATTGACTCCTACCACATACCCCATGCACACAATGGACAGCAATCCTCTGACATTTGAGGTGGAACTTGGAATGCTTTCTATCCTCCCCTCCTTGCTTGGTGACTTTATGCCATGTCTTCATCTGGTTCATAAATCCCACATATCCATTTCGCTCTTTGACAGCCTTTAACAGGCCCTGCCAGACATATCTTACGGTCCATCAGTTTCAACCTTGGATATTTGGTTCCTTCAGAATAACTCATCCATCCTGATTTATATTGCTCACCCAACAGTGGCATAAAGGAGAGGAATCAAATAGCATTAGGAAATGATTGAGTTAATTGAGGAGGACCCTGTCCAAAGAAATCTTCCCAATCAGAGATGAAATGAATCTAGCAGCTCACATGCTCTTCCTGGGGAGAGAAAGAGCCAGCATGTCTCTCTAAGGAGAAATGGCCCCAACTCTTTCTCCCTTGGGCTTTTATTGGGTTTTACACTAGGGATATACAGCATACATGTATAGCTTATCCATCAATGTCAAGCTGTGCTGGTTACAGAGAACAGGTGATACCTACAGGATAATAAACCAAGGAGCACAGAGACCTGCTTCAGGTCAGGGTCTGCTAGATAAGATGATGCAAAGGGGGTACAAAAATTAGGGTGCATAAGTTTAACCTAAACATCTAGTGTACATTAATCTAAAACCAGTCAAAGCAGAGCAAGCTTCAAAGCATATAATTCATTCCTCAAGGCCTAATTCACTCCACGGACCTAGTGGTGCTGGTACAGACCTTGCCAGCCTCCTGTGTTCTTGATTTTCTGGTCAAGTCTCACAGGCCTGTTTTCCCAGGCCTTGCTTGAGCAAGTCAGAGTCTCCTATAACACACAAAGCGGTTCCTGGTTGTTAAAAATTTCAGAGATCTTAAAACAGTGGCTTGTCCATAGTTAATATGCGGTAAATGTAGGTGCTTTCATTTAAAATATCATCATCACCATCCTTGTCTAGATAAAGAGTAAAATCTTTCAGGATCTTCCAATTCCCATAGTTTTGATTGTAGTTTAATCAAGGCAATCATTTCATTCCCTGAGTGGCTTTATTAACTAGAGAGAGCACCCAGGCACAGGTTACTATCAACAATGCCCCAAGAGAGCCTTCCTGCTCTAGCAATACATGTTGGAGTCCCCAGTCTGTTGACAGTTGTTTGTTGTGACTCTTCCCTTCTCGCCTCAGAGCTCATCCCAGGGGGAGTAAATGAAAGGAAAATGAAGTGGTAGGTCTTCATTTCCAAAGGCTGGTCATTGACACTTGGTGTCCTCCTTTTTGAGCCTCTGGTGGAATCAGCCTATTTGTCATTTTGTGTAATTTGTGCTGCCTTCCATCCTTGCCCTCTGCCATAGCACACAGCCCCCAAATGGTCACACTTTATTTTGCCCTCCTACATTGTGCCATTTTGTCAGCAGGCAAGTCACTTCCCTTTTTCTCATGTTTATGCCATTTAGAATTACATTTGTTTTACTTTTGCCCAAAAACAGCCTTGAATTTTGCTCTCTGGGAAAGTTGAAATTCAAAAGAATAAATGGAATTCTTAAAATTAGAGAGATAAAAGGCAAAGTTCCACTGGCTTTCTTTGACTTCCCTTTGTGTTAAAGTCAGGATGAAGCAGAAAGTCATGCTAGAAGAGCAAGACACACTATGGCAAGTCAACACGGAAGAACTATGCTGTTCATTAAACTTACAATAACATGTCATGAATAAGTAAAGGAAAGAGTGATGTTTCTCCCTGGCACAGTAGCCTGAGCCCCACTGCCCTGCATTCTGAGCAAACAAAGAAGCCCAATAGTAAAACTCACACAGCATGAACATCTGACGTTCACTATTGTCTACATATAAGTTTCAGGAGGAGATGTCCTCAGTGAATTTCCTGTGCCCAGCTCAGAAATTTGAATACAAGGAATGTTCAATTGTAAGTAAAACTTGAATGATGAAAGCTGTATTGGCAAAATAAAAATGATCGATCTATAATTGGATTATAATTGGATAACTGGTTCCTATAATTGGATAGCTACTTCAACAAAATTAACTTTGCTACCAGCATTGAGGGCTGTGGATATGACCAATACCTGGGTCATGTCTCAGAAGAACAGGTGGTCACTGCTGGGAACCAGTGTCCTGCGCACAAACACTCCAGTGGGAAGGGCAAGACACAAGCCCCTCCATAGCAGCGTAATTTAAGGACTGTGGAATGTGGCCAGCCTGCCCTCAGGGCATGAGTCCAGGAGACTTAAGGCTAAGAAATCTGTGTCACTCCAGAGGAAAAAGCTCCATAGAGCTAATATCTCCTTTCTGAATGAGGTGATGCTGGGAACATAAAATTACCTTCCTACATGCATAACCAGGATTCCTGCTGGGGGTACTGGCACAGCCTGAGGAGCTCTAACAACCAGTTCCAAACTGTTGAAAAGAAATGGCAATGTCTATATCTGCAAGAGTAGTTGTAGAGGACAGAAACATCCCAGGAACTCATTCACAAAGAATCTCAGCCTTTGCTGTGAATGAAACAGTAAAAATTACTCAGTCCTTGGTTCTAAAGAGCTTATTTGTCTTACATGCTCTAGTAAGAACCTAACAAAATGCACAAACGCACAGGGCTCAGGGAGCTTGGGCTCCTATGTAAAGAGAAGAGGGCAAAAATGTTCCCTGGACTAAAGTCCAAGCTGTGTTTGTAATGCAGAGAAGGAAATATTCATGTAATAAAAATGTATAAATGTGCATGTGTGTATTGAGACGCCTACCTACACTCTAATTTGAGGACAATGAAATTTCTCATTTGACTGATAAGTATTCCTGTGAACTGACACACCTCAAGCTGTGATTTTGATGTTAAGTTTTTTAAAGGATTTATTAACTAATTTGGTTTTGGAAGGAGGGGAAAGGAGGGAGAAACAGTGAGAGAAACATTGATGCAAGAATGAAACATCCATGGCTGCCTCTGGGGTGCCTCCAACCAGGACCAGAAACTGCACCCTAAGCATGTGTCCTGACTAGGAATGGATCTGGCAAATTTCCCCTCTGGAGAACAACACCCAACCAACTGAGCCACACTGGTCAGGGCAACACATCTCAAATTAAGTAAGAAAAGTAATGTCGTACAATTAACAGTGTAGATGGATGACATCATAGACCACATGAAGAACTCATAAATAAAAACCAAAAATAGGAAGTAAAAGTGTAAAGAAATGCTTAGAAAATGAAAATTATTCTGTTTCTCTATTTAATGGCCATGCTTAGAAAGAGGGTCATCAGAGACATAGGGTCCAAAGTTATTCACCAGAAGCCCAGCACAGCCAGCCACCTGACCCCTCTTGCCAATGGCCCTCCTACTATCCCTGCTCACCACCTTGGTGGCCCTGGTGGTGATCAGCTATGGCCCCAGTGGATCACTGGGCTGTGACCTACCTCAGACCCACATCCTGCTCAGCAGGGAGAACCTGATGATCCTGCGCCAAATGAGGAGAATCTCCCCTTTCTTCTGTCTGAATCACACACAAGACTTCAGATTCCCTGGGACACTGGTAAGAGGCAGCCAGGCCCAAGAAGCCCAGGCCATCTCTGTCCTCTACCAGATGCTCAGGCACATCTCAGACCTCTTGCTCACAGAGCATGCCTCTGCTGCCTGGAACACCACCCTCCTGAACCATCTGCGCACAGGAGTCCATAGGCAGCTGGTCGACCTGGAACCCTGTTTGGTTCCAGAGGTGGGAGAAGAAGGAACTGCAGCACCAACGCTGGGAGTTACACTGGCTGTGAGGAGGTACTTCGAGGGCATTTGTCTCTACCTGAAAGAGAAGAAATACAGTGACTGTGCCTGGGAGGTTGTCCGAGTGGAAATCATGAGATCCTTGTCTTCAATACAACCCTTGCAAGAAAGGTTAAGGAATAAGGACAGAGACGTGCAGTCACCTTGAAAGGATCCTCACTGATGAATGTGCTGGATCATCCTTGCACATAGGACATTGGTCATGTGAAGAACCTATGATTTCTGCCTTTGTCATACATTTTATTGAGTTCAATTGAGGAAAGCTTTTGTCAGAGTGTTAAAGAAACCTTGTTACAGAATTCAGCTCCTGGGATAGTCATATCTAAGAGGTGACTGACTTGATATTTTTTATTAATTAATTAATTTATTTATTTACTTATTGTTGATGTGCTTACACTTTATTTATTCCTTCCTCTTACCATAGTCATGTATTTATATAACCAATATTTACCCTACCTTGTATTAAACTTTACAATCTTGTTCACTTCCATTTTCCTTTATTTATTAAATTCATACCAAAGGAAAGTTCTTGCATTTTTTTATTCTGAAAATGTAAATACTGATATTTTAATACAAGTTTATTGCAGAATAGTCACTGTCTATTAAGTCACATACAATATTTCTACTTGTAGTCTTACATACCAAGCAAAAGCTGAGGATCTGTAGAATTGAGAAGAATCCTGGAAAATATGGAATACATTCTGTACTGTGTGTGAGTTGTAACAGGTTTATATTTGGTCAGCAAGGAGTGGTGGGTAGAAATATCTAAGAGGAGTGTCACGTAGAGTGAAGTGGGAAAGGTATAGCGTGTTTGTTGGCTGACCCAGGCACCCCAGACTCTTCCTCTTGTGGTCCTGCTTTACTGATTGCATTCGCTCCCTTATACAATCCCTTTCCTTTTCCCCACCTCACTGCCCAGCCACTCAGGTGCTCTGCTTCTGTTGTGGTTTCAGCTTCAAGGTTCTACCCAGAGAACAAAGACACAGGGACTGAGCAAATGTTTTGTAGAAGCTGTTGGTTTTCTGGACAGATCTGTTTCTCTGAGTGTCCTGATGTGTATATTGAAGCCTTGGGTGAATATCACAGTTATAAATGAAATAGATGCTGCCATTAAAGGAATCAGCAGCATTCAGTTTATGGTGTGTCTGTGGAGTGAATTTCTCAGAGAGCAGGGAGAGATATCAATGTGGGAAGATATCTTAAATCTTTGACTCAGATGACCAACCTAATTCTTTAGTTTGTCCATCTATAAATTGTGTGTAAATTTTAAGTAAATTTTGCTTCTTTATTTTTCTCTCTACTCCTCCTCCTGTGTTGATCACTTTAGTGGAAGGAGGAATGCTTGACAATTTGGGACTTTAATGTAGCTTTCTTTGATTGCATAACACCTTTCAAATATTATGATTCTATATGAGGTGCTACAGCACATATATATATGTGTGTGTGTCTATGTGTAGATATATATTTACTATATTCTTCATTCTTTGTCCTTGATCCTCTACTTTGCTAGAATCTTATTGCAATGAATTTAGCTAGATTACTGTATATTTTCTTATCTTGTTGCTTGATGCTCAAGCTTTTGGTTCTATTCAGGCCTAAACTGGTTAGATGAGGGTATCTTTTATCAGGGAGGGCATCCACTTTCCCAGTTAATTCACTTAAATATCAATCTCACCCCAAAACACCCTGAGAGACACTCTCAGAATGATTGATCATGATCCAGTCATAAAATTAAACAACTCAAGTATCTGAGATATAGCACTGAGAACCTAATGGATTGTTAAACCTGCATCTCCATCCCCCATGTAGTCTGAATTGGATAATGTCATTTCACCACAAATAAAACCTTTTGTGAGCATTCTCTGCAACACCACTGAGTGATCTAAAAGTTTAAAGTCAGATTTATTTTGCTCACAAAGTCTGTCCTTTCTTGAAGGATGGAATGGTGCAGGGTATCTATATAATATTTTGACAATTAAGAACAACCAACATTATGTGACATCGGGTGGATCTGCATGGATACTATGACCTTCTCGCACAAGTTGGTTGTGTGTCATCAGGACAGATCAAGTACCCACAAATCACTCCAAATGGAGCCCCCAGTTCATACAGAGCCTCTGCCCTGTTTACCCTGTGCCTCACTCCTCCTCCTAATTTGCTTATTTCTCCAGAACACAGGTCATAAATCTGCACCACACAGACAGTTCACATCACACGGTCCCCCTCCCAGAAGCAATTTTATACTTGGAGGAGCATCCAAACACTAAGTTCAGAAACACTGGCAGCTTAGACTTCTTCTAAGTGTAGCATCCAATCACTCACATGCCTAGCACTGAACTAGGCCTGTGGGAGAGAGGAGACTGCAGGTCTTTTCACCCTGCTGGACCTCAGGTTTGACAGGTCCCAAGAAGAGGAGTGACAAAGAATGGCTCCTAGCCTATCTGGTGCTCAAATCTGACTCTGTTCCTTAATTGCTATGGCGGAGCAAACCTCAGGCCTCTCCACTCACTGCCTTTTAAGATATAATTTAGAGAGCAAGATCTTAAAGGGTATGGGTGAAAACATCCAAAAACTCCTATGTGGAGGTTAGCGGGTAGTTATCCTTCAACATGCCTGATTGTGTTCTATTGGACGGCACTTCCAGCTTGTATATATGGTTCTCACCTCCAAAGCAACAAATGGTAGGTATGATTGCTAGTTACTTGTCAAAATTTAATCCCATGGTTCTATATTTCCTTTTACTTTCTAACTTATGCAATGGCTGACATCAAGTCAACAACCATCAGACACAATTTCTTCAAGGAATTGAGTAAAATGGACTAGCTATAATCTGTCATCATGTGTGAGGCATGTCTTTCTTAGCCCTAGAAAGGGTCCTACTTGATTACTTACTCTTTAAGCCATGTTTTCTTTGCTAGTTTGGTCCATAAAACAAGCTAATATCTTTTTTAAACAATATATTCAGAAATGCAAGTCTTTTTCAGAGAAAAGACATTTCAAAATATTTTATGAAACAACGAAATGGATAACAACATTTATATTGCTTTTGAATTCAATCACAGATTTAAGGTTCATGGCCATCTGTATGTCTTTATATCGATATGTAAGATCCAGCACAATAGGTAGATTTGAGACCCTCAAATCAAAAGAAAACAGAATACAAAGGTGTCCATAAAATAATATGAAAGATAAATTTTGTAAGTACAATAGTCATCATAGCTACAAAAATTCAAATGACTACAAATTAAAAATGCATGTTTTCTTGATTCAAAGTAGTTCCCTGTTTCTTTGAAAAATAATGTGCCAAAAATGACTCAATGCATTTGCAGTAGGTAAAATGTCTATGAAGTGAGTGAATATTCACAAGCTTGAGGCTTACAAGTAGATAACACTGAATCCTGGATATTGGGGTTTAAGTGTTCTTTCCAAGATCCTGGGTTTTCTGTGTACTTCATGCAGAGAAAACAATTACTGATTTTCATTTCCTAACTTCCAGAATGATCATATAAAAGGCACAGCAAGGTAGAATCACTTTTTTAAAAAAGATTTTTAAATTTATTATTTTCAGAGAGAGAGAAAGGGAGAGAGGCAGAGAGGGAGAGAGACATCAATGTATGACATCAATGTATGGTTGCCTTTCACCTGCCTCCAGCTACAGACCTGGCTGGAGACCTGGCTTGCAACCTGGTTATGCGCCCTGGGTGAGGAATCGAACCAGTGACCTTTAATTCACAAGCCCGCACCTTATCCACTGTGTTACCAGCCAGGGCTTAGAATCACTTTCTAACCCTGAAAGTGAATTGAAATAAATACCCAAGTTTCAATCTCTCTTTCTCTTTTCTGTTCCAACAAGTATACTGCACTCCATTTTAACACTAGTTAACACTTTCTAACTAGCAACACTGGACCTGTGGAAATACATCTTCCCTGCCTGGCTGGAGTCCTCATGGCCCAGGAAAAGGGCCTTTTCTTTCCCCACCTCCCACACTCAAATGGTTTCCAAATCCTCCAAGCACAGACCAACTCCTGGGAGAAATATCAACTGTGTGTGCTGAGGAGGTTGAAGATCTATGGGATCATCATGTGGTGAAAGACATGGCCTGAGGTTCCTGGCATTAACTACATTTCAGCTGCCTCTAGGGGAACGTGAAAATATTCTTATCCTGAAAGCAGCAAAACTAGGCAGATTCTCCCCTCCTGGCCCAGAACTGTAAGGGTCTCCTACTTTGGCAGGCATGGTCCTGGACCAGGTCCCAGCTAAGGTCCAGACTGTTCTGGACTAAACTAAACTAAACTCAGTGCCATCTGGGAAAACATGGGCAGGCCCCTAGTGAGACTGGTGACGCTGCCATCTGTCTCTGGGAGCCTTTACCCAACTGCTCGGATCATCTTCTTGCAAATAAGATTCCTAAATAAGCCATGATGATAATTTTCTGTACTTATCCCAATTGTGCCTTTCCTTTCCCCTAATTTCTCATCTATTCATGGTCCTCATAGAATGTCGTAACTTCTATACTTCTTTTGTATCATTACAATGGAAAGGGTTGGAAATCTCATTCCAGAAGATGTATTCACCTAAATGAGAAGCAATATTGAAATAAATACCCAAGTTTCAATCTCTCTTTCTCTTTTCTGTTCCAACAAGTATACTGCACTCCATTTTAACACTTTTTAAATTGCACTGAATAGAATCTGCCTTACCTCTCCCCATTTTCAGTGCTAATATACTGAATTAAAATTCTTCTACATTTTTTTTTTACAGGAACCATAGCTCAGGTATTCTGATGGTCTGCAGATAAGAGCTGCAGAAAACTGAACAAACAGGGTTAATTCATACAGCTCTCTTCCTTCTGTCATGGTACATGTGCTGCCTGCACACATGTGACAGCCGATCGTTTTGGCAATGTGCATTCTTGGGAAGTGGGACAGGGATGGAGATTGCCCTTCAGGGAGCAGGGAAGACACACACTGAGGAGGCATGATTAGGATTCATGAAGGACGGGCAGTCTCAGTACAGCTAACAGCAAATACTTAGGCCTGATGAAGGGCAGTTACTGGAAGGCAGTAGAAAGCTTCAATCTTGGACAAAATCTGTCTGTGGATCCTGAAGTTAATAGACAACAGATTTTCTTTTCCTCCTCCAAAAATACTAACATAATTTTAGTAGTAGTCACATAGGAAACTGTAAAGACTAAATAAAAGTTGCAAATTATATGCTGAGAATCAGAACATGTGGAATGGGAGCTGCCATTGGTATTAGTGTAACAAACAATTCTCTGTATGCCCAAGCCTAACCATGCAAAGTGAAGCTTTGATTGTAGCTTCTTTAACACTGTTGAGATACTCCAGCAAATGGCAGCTGTAAGGGAGGGTAGTGGGTGTGGAGAACCGTGACAGAAGAAAGCCCCAGTTTTTACTTACAGTTCAGTGCCTGAACCATTTAATGAGAGAACTCGTACAATACACTTTGCAAGAATTAGCACAGAGGAAAGTTGTCTGACAGAACAGAAAACAAAATGGCTGTTCTATGAATGATAAATGAGCCAAACAATCCCTTCCTTCATCCTCCCATCAGACTACCTCTACTGATATTATTTTAAGGCACAGAATAAATTAAGAATTGTGAGGATCAGAAGAGACGAAAAAAAGGAAGGGGAAAAAGTCATGATGGGATATGAGACATTCATAGACTTTCAGCCTTTGGGGATCATACCACTATTTCAAAAGCCACTTCCTGGGTTCAAGGTCAGGTGACGTACTTCCCTCAAGCACAGAATTCAAGAAGACATCAAATACAAGTAATCAAGATAAAGGATACTTTCATGAGATATTAAAAAATTAAAATTAATGCCTAAACATCCATGATGAACAAAATATTAAAATAACTTTGTTTTTGCAAGTCCCTGAGAGACTTACAAAGAAAGAGGAGGGCACAATGCAAATATAATTTTGACAAATTCCATCAGTTTGCAAAATTCTAAGCTAAGAAATTTAAAAGCTCTGACCTGTTAAATGTCCTCAACTGTGTGGACACAGCACTAATTTTTATTTTTAACAAAATGGTCAAGGTGAGGTCCTGTGAATACATGTCAGTAGAGTGAAGTTCAAGAAAGTTTGTTTGGTATTGTCATGGAATCACTAGAGAGTGTCCAATATGGCTACTCTCAATTGAGCTAAGAAAGTAACATTACATTAAATTCCTATTTTGGTATAAGTAAAATACAGTTTATAAAAGTTGCAATTCAATATATGCTAGTTTAAGTCTGAATGTTAGAAATTAAATATTTTGAATTTACATTTTTATTTAATGTTAAAATATTTAAGTATTTCAGAGTGTTTAATAAAATGACGTTTTAAGGTTAAAGTATTTTTAAATTGTACATTTGATATTTACATTTAATATTAAAATATTAATATTAGAAAATGCTGTTCTAATAATATTCTCACTTTTCAGTTTTCCTGTACTTTACTCCACTGGTCTTTAATGTAGTAATGTTGAAAAATCTCCATAAAAGTCACAAAGCCTGTACAGGAGCCTCTTCTTGGGTTCCGGACCCAGGACTGCAGTGCTACCAACTCACTTCCACAATGTCCCCAGCACGGTACAGTAGCGCCCCACGGTTTCTGCATTTTGGTCTCAGAACTGGCCACCATCTTGAGCAGAAACTAGCCGGAATCTTAAACATGACCAAACATTCTCTGATCAGGCACTGAACAGATTTTTTGTACAAACCGCCTCGCTAAAATTTCAGCGCGAAAGTAAAGCACAAAAACTCCGGGGAAAGTGCGGAAAAGGCCAGGTTTCTTGTTGAGTATTTAAGACAATGTCCCAGGAGAGGCCCACGCAGAACTCGGTCTTCAGCTGTCAGAGCAGCTGAAAAAAAGGCTTTGTGCTCACTATTAAAACAGCACAAAGTTGCTGGGTGAAGCCACCATGCCACAGAGTTTTTGCGTTTTCAATCCGTTCCAACAGATTGAAAAGGGTGGCTCTGAGGTCTGCGTTTATCAAACAAGAGCCTCAAGAAACCAACTGTGCGCCCTCGTGTGGCTATCGGGAGAATCTCAATGAATTCTCAATGGCCCAGATCAATCTGTGGCTAGTGGCAGGCGTGACGCTCTGTTCCATCGTACATTGGTCTCTTTATAGGGATGTATTCTGAATCCATAGCTTCAAAAAAAAAAAAACACAAAATCGTTGATCTTTTGAGACAGTTGTACATTTATCATCCCAGGTCAGGCCTGACAGAAACAACTCACATTTCCTTGGAAATGCAGGCCTATCACCCAAATGCAGAGGACACACCACACCCGTTTCCACCATCTTATGCTCCAGCATAGCTTCGAACTCTTCCTAAGAGAACACAGCCATGTGGCATGAAACTGTACCTTCCTCTATTAACAGCACTCCAGCGTTCATCGCAGCCTAGAACACCAGAAGCATACGAAGATATCTGCCTTGCTTAGATCTGGGCATTCTTATCCTGATTTATTTTTTTTTTTAAATCCATAACTATCTGAAAGAAAAGTAATGTAGCCCTTGTGCTTGGAGTGCTGTCAGAGTTGAAATTGAAGTGAGCCTTCCCTTCATGTAAAGATCCTCAAGGTAAAGTCAAGAAATGAGGAAGAAATTTATAGTCATTCAGTTGTATTGTTTGCTAAGCCCCAAACATTCACTCACATTTCTGCACCATCTAAGAATTGCCTGAAACCAAAATCATGAGATAAGTTACAAAATATGTCGTACATGGTGAATTTTCCAAGTTATGTTTAGGAAGAACACATGATCTACTTTCATAAATAAATAAGTTAAAGACATAATTATTTTATAATTTTATTTATTCATTTATTTTATTTATTCGATGAGGAGGATAGGAGAAGTAGATCATATTTTCTGTTTTCAAACCATGAAGTTCCTTTGTGTGTGTGTGTGGAAAATTTCTTAAGGATAATATTTGTTAAAGAGATTTATCAATTAAATTAATGCTATTTATTTTAACTGATGAACTTAAAATGATCTATGCTTTGATCACTCATAGAACTTTAAATTTTATTTATTTATTTAGTATTAAGAGCACAATGCAAGCATTTCTGATTAGAAGACTTTTCCTTGGCTCTTCTACAGACAGTGACTGAGGTCATGGCACCTTTCATTTTGTGATTTTGCTATACTCAACATATGATGTCAAATTTGTGTGAAGTACTAGGTTCTATTCCACTTAGGTGTAAAAGAAAATGTTATGGTAGACCACATGGGATGTTTCAAAACCAGGAATGTGTACATTACATGATCACTTATGCTCTCTTAGTTGGTCTGAATTTATTCCCATGGGATGCCTTAAATTCAATGAAGTTAGGAAAATGACTCTAATCTGGTGAGCAATGGCAGAGGAGACAATTTTAGTGAATATGACCAATCTTCATCTTTACTTGCACTAAAGGTTTTTTGGTGAAAACAGAATAACCCATGTGTTTGCTCCAAACACTTTATCATAAACAACAACAAATTAAAGTCTGATTCCACAAGTGAAACCCTGGGGGACCTGACATGAATGTCACTGGTTAGAATTCACAGCATAATTGACTCTTTGAGAAAAACATTCAGGTTGATTTCCAGAGACGTTGGCTCAAGAAGAAAAATAGCCACAAATGTTCGATTGATGTCTTGGAACACACTGCAAAGTTCAAGTTGTTTCCTGATCACCTGAGGGAAACAAGAAAAGTATGATCAGGAACCTCCTTGTGAGTACTTGATAATCATGGAAATAAAAGTGGAGAGTGAGTCTTCCATTTATGGCCAGGCCCATGATTCTTATTTTGATATTATAAATATTGAAAATACATACTTAAAGAAAATATCCTTGGAATGAAACATTTTTAAATAGCTTCTTACACAATATTCAATTATAACTTTTCTTTCAGAACCATGAAGTATTTATAAAATATCTTTAGCTCTATTGTGCTCTCAGTTCATATCTATGTAGTATATTCTTTCTCCTATCAGTACCATGATCATTCTTTTCATGAATATTGACCAAGCTCCTGAAGTGACAGAGACTAGGCTAGACACCTAGGAAACAAGGGTCGGTAAAATAATTTCTCTGTCCTTAAGTCTTGCGGGATGTCCTAAAAAGAAAATAGGTCACGTCATATCTTAGTCAGTTTGGCTACTTGAACAAAATAGTGTAGACTAAAGTAGCTCATAAGGAATAGAAAATTTTTGCACACAGTTCTAGAGGCTGATTTTCAAGTCAGGGCATCAGCAAGGTTGGGTTCTGATGAGAGCCTGCTTCTTGGTTCACACTGCTGACTTCGCCTTATATTCTCACATGTCAGAATACTGAGCATTCTACCTCAGGCCTCTTGTATGAGGGCACTTGTTTCATTAATGGGGACTTTACACTCATGCCCTGAGCATTTCCCAAAGGCCCCACCATGTTACACCATCACTTTGGGGGTTAGGACTTCAACAGGTGAATTGTCTGGGGACATAAAAATTCAGACCTTAGCAGGTAATGAAAGCCCACATGCCTGGCATCTACAAGAGAGACTATAGTCGTACTTAGAAATTAAAGAAAAATGAGCTGGTTGGGGGCAAAAGAGTAGTCAAAGGACTCAGTATCCAAACTCTTGCCTTTTGGATATACCTGAAGTAGTGCCCCAATTATTGCATGCCAAATGTTTGAAATCTAATTGAAACAGAGGGGCTATTCCCAGAAATGTGTGGAGATACCAGGAAGCATATGTTGTTATCATTGTTTGTGAGGGGTCTCCAAAGAAACTCAGCATAATAATAGGTAGGCCATTGCCACTTAGGTAACAATTCACCAAAACTATTGTAGTAAATTGATTCTGTAAGCTGTGTCAATCAGCGAGC
The DNA here is from genome assembly GCA_004026585.1 of Noctilio leporinus. Lineage (NCBI taxonomy): Eukaryota > Metazoa > Chordata > Mammalia > Chiroptera > Noctilionidae > Noctilio > Noctilio leporinus. Next base: position 25,177 of record PVIW01008479.1, read on the forward strand.
ACTTGAATTTAGATTTATGGCTCTGTATATGAGACTAGGCTCATATTCAACAAATGGATAATTATATCAAAATCTAAACAGAAAAAAATGCTGACAAAATCTAGATACATATCTATCAACTGGTGAAGTTAAAAAATCATCTTTTGGCATGAAGCTAAATTAAAAGTTAAGTACCTAAAAATAAATGCTAAGAAAATAATTTAATATTTCAATGGTGTTTAGAAGTTTTTCATAATATAAAGTTACATCTATACATTGGTATTATTTTAAAGCACTATAAAAGTTTTTATTTGAATATGTAATTGATAATTACTATTTATATATTAATGTGTTACATTGAAATTTGCTGTACAAAATCACATATAAAATGGCATTAAACTAACTTCAAGTAAAATTGAATCAAATGTGAATTGAATTGACAGTTTCATTACATTAAGTGAGAATAGCTTTTAAATGTAACTTGCAACATAAAATTTATATTTATATTTATTCATTCTTAACCCTTCACTGAATAAAATGAGTAAACTTTACACCTTCTTCTCCGTTTATAAAGCACTGATAAAAATACACTATAATATGTAAATACATATGAGGTTGGTCCCTAAAGTATTGAGCCAATCTCTATATAATAAAAACAGTTTGCACAGCAGATACTTTTGGGACAGCCCTCATACATCTGTGTTTTACATTTTCTTGAGGGATTCAATTAGAAAAATATCTGAAACTCTCTGTGGTCAGGGGGCAACAGTGAACAAAATATAGTTGAGAAACATCAAAATGCATGTAGAAAGAGCACAAAGGAAAGCAAAAGCATAAGTAGAAAGCAAAGGAAACATTCAGAAATTGGAAACTTGTGTGTTCTCTGTATAAGACACATGCACAAAGTCAGACCTCACAGAGCCTAAAGAGCAAGGTTCAGAGAGTCACCCAGCTCAGCCAGGCCAGCAGCATCTGCGAGGTCCCCAATGGCCCAACCCTTTTCCTTCCTGGTGGCCCTGGTGGTGCTCATCTGCAGCTCCATCTGCTCTCTGGGCTGTGACCCACCTCAGCCCCACAGCCTGGTTAACAGCAGGGGCTTGATGCTCCTGAGACAAATGAGAAGGATTGACCCTTTTGTCTGCCTGAAGGACAGAAACAACTTCAGGTTTCCCCAGGAGGCATTTGGTGGCAACCAGTTCCAGAAAGCTGAAGCCATCTCTGTCATCCATGAGATGATCCGGCAGACCTTCCACCTCTTCAGCTCAGAGGGCTCTTATGCTGCTTGGGACAACACCTTCCTAGATCAGTTCTGCGATGCACTCCATCAGCAGCTGAGTGAGCTGGAAGCCTGTCTGATGCAGGAGGTGGGGATGGAAGAGACTCCCCTGAAGAATGAGGACTCCATCCTGGCTGTGAGGAAATACTTCCAGAGCATCACTCTCTACCTGCAAGAGAAGCAACACAGCCCTTGTGCCTGGGAGATTGTCAGAGCAGAAATCATGAGATCCTTGTCTTTATCAGCAAACTTGTAGGAGGAGGTTACTCAGTAAGGAATGACACCTGGCTCAACATGGACATGATTCTCACGAACTCATCATACCACACTTCCGCCTGTTCTGCCATGTGAAGCTTCCTTTTCTTTCTGTTGTGACTGTGACATGAATGGATTCTATACGTTAAATGATTTCAGGAATGTTTAGTCAAATGAGGTTCAACATTACAGGCACATGTAGCTTGCACAGGCCCATGTTGATGCTTTCTTCCTTCCTTTCTTTCTTTGCTCATTCATTCATTCATTCATTTAAATATTCAATTATTTATTGATTTGTAAAGTTTAACTTGGTTTGGTTCATATAATATTAGGCATGTTATGCCTAATATTTATGTTGTATTATTATTATTAAATATATTCTATATATTTAGCCAATTTATGATTATTTGTGTATATGAAATTTTTACAATAGTAAACTTTTTATATTTTTTTATTTCAAAGAGAAACACTAAACCATATTGTGAAACCTGATTTTAAAATAGGTAGCCTAAATCATTATCTTGAATCATAATGAATCAAATAGTATTCAAATTATAAATACTTACTGACATTCTCTAAGCCAGAATGTGTGTTCCCCTCAGGATAAATACACGGTGCCTGTGATAAAGTGGCAAATTTTTAGTAAAATAAACAACATATCACAAAAGTGTTATATTGTGAAATAAATTTATTCTTATATGTAAATACATAAACATAGTCATTTTTTAAATTGTTCAAAGAAGTCTCATTTGCTGCAATAATAAGCTCAATTCAACTTCGGGATCTTGAGAACACTTTCATTAACTTTCCTTTATCCCTGGACATCATCATGTTTTCAATCTTAGCTTTAACAGGCTCTTTATTGGAATGAGGTTGTTTCTTAACTTCCCTTTCACAAATGCTGCATACATAATAGTCTAGAGGATTTGTATCTGGTGAACTAGGTGGCCAGATTTCCTTTGACCAGAGATCAGGAACATTGACATGAGAAATTCTTACATCTTTTTGGCGTTATGAGTTTGTGCACCATCTTGTTGCAAGATAAAATGACATCCATTTGCAGCTTGCTTCATCCATGGTACAACCAGTTCTCTCAAAACATCAAGGTAAACATTAGCAGTCACCTTCAAGACTTGGGAAAAATGTGGGGTCATGATATCTCCTTCACTGCTGACAACACCTAACACTATCACTATAGCAGAAAATTTTGTTTTCATGACAATTGAGAACTCATTAAGGTTCTCACAGAGCCACCTGTTGTTTTTTCTGTTGACTATTTGGTCCTGCTGAAAATTCTTTTCATCAGAGAAGAAAATCAGAGGGTTTTTTCCTTTGGGATTTTTCAATTTTGTTAGCAGTTTCCTTGCTTTTTTGAAGTGCCTTTCCTTTGTCTGCTATGTCATAAACTGGCCTCTTCTAAGAACATACCATCTGTATCTGATATCTTCAGCAATAACCTTGTGATCCATTGTATCCGACATCAGCAGTTTTTTTGCTATGGAGTGCCGTGGCTTTCCTGAATCTTCATTGATGATCTCCTGGATTCTGTGTTCAATATCTGGACTTGTGCTGTCCTTGCATTTCTTATGCATTTCCCTTGTTGGTGTGGTGACATCAGGATCAGCATCATATACCTTCTTCATGTTGTAAACTGTATGAAAAGGGATATTATTAGAGTCTGCATTTCCTTAGCAATTTACCCTGCACACAGTCCAGAAGTTATGGTTGCTCTAACATGGTATTCCTTTGACATGATGGTTGCTCTCAGAATTTAGTACTTTATATTTGAAATGATGATGTTAAATTATAACCTTAGAAACATAGTTTTTCAAAACTAATAAGAAGCACATGAAATAAGGTGATGCAACATTACTGCCCATTTATCTCACACATCCTGTAGAAGCTATCAAAAAAAATACAGCTACTCTTCCCTTGAATGTTTGATTTTTGTTGCAGAAGTACCATAAACACAATAATTAAAGTTGATATCAGTTATGTTAAATGCTATATTGAGAAGAAGGAAAAACAAAGGCATTCTCTCAACAGCAGCTAGAGAGGAGAATGCCAGGACATACAATTTAAAGCAGTAGATGTGCTCTGTAGTTGGCTGGTAGACATCTAAGTGCAAATGTCCATTGTCAGCTGGATTTTTGAGTTTGCAGTTTACAAGGAATGTCATGGATTGAGGTCCATGTGTAGAAAGTGGAAACTGAAAACATAAGTGTCATGTGGAGTGAGTGAAAAAAATGCTTAAACTAGATTCTCATCCTTTAAAGAGAGAGGTGGGAAGAGCTACAAATACAATAGAGATGGATTGGCCATAGATTGGAAGAACAACAAGAAAGAAAGCTGATAAGAGTGTTTTTAAAAAATACATGTGCTTTGAGAATATCTGTAGTTATGCTAGGGGAAGACTGAAACTGCCCATTCCCTCAGAAAAATAAATCTGTACCAGCGACCTTCACGATTTGGTGGAGTTAATAAGCAGAATCATATTAAAGTAGATAAAAGTGTAAATAAGAGAAGAGAAGCTAGTGACTCTGAAGTAGAGAAGGAAATAGATTACTGCAGAATCTGAGAAAGAATATTAATTAGTTTTTCTGTGAATATTTTTCATTTTTATACAGTATATATTTTTTCTGGATGATTTCATATAATCAATGTAGTAGTAAATCACATTAATGTGTTTCAGATTGTATTTATTTTAAATTCTGACTTATTTAGTTGCCTATGATAATTTATTATGTCTTAGAAATACACAATTATATATAAATATAAGTTGCTCAATTTCTGTTAGACAAAAATATGCAACTAATTCAATCCTCCATTGAAATATCTAATTAGTACTGAAAATCTAATGATTTCTGGAATATCGGCTTTATTATTTAAGTTACTTAACTAACATAGTTGTAACAGGTTTATAACACATTTCATTTTCTGGTAGAGTTAAATATGATAAATATTTTTTTAATATGGTATTTCTGTCATTTTTCTTAATTTTATGATATCACAATTGCATTTGAATCCCAAGATAACCAAGTCACCATGTACATAAAGGCTGACAACTTCCTTCAAAAATAAAAGTGAGAAACTGGCCCTGGCTGGTGTGGCTCAGTAGATTGAGTACTGGTCTACAAACCAAAGGGCTGCTGGTTTGATTCCCAGCCAGGACACTTGTCTGGGTTGCAGGCCAGGTTCCCAATTGGGGACACACAAGAGGCAACCACACATTGATGTTTATCTCCCTTTCTTCCCCTCTCTCTAAAAATAAATAAAATCTTAAACAAAATTTATTTTAAAAGTGAGAAACTGGATTATGCAATCTCTTAATATGAGGGTTAAAGGCTCAAAATCAGCTGAGAATACAAAATGAACATTGAAGTGTGGCAAAGATTGTGACAGAGTAGTGCTGACCATGTTCTTGAGTGCCAGAGCAGCTGAAGGATAGAGTAGAGAGCACGAGATGTCTGCAGGTCCCTGTGAATTGGAGTGTTAAGCATCTGGACTCAGGGGTGCACAACTCAGAGGCTGCAGAGACCTACAGGAGAGCAGGTGACACAGTTCCAAACTGACTGGCAGGCTGAGGTCGGCTCTGGACAGTGGTAGCTCTGCCCAGAGGGGCGGCTCTGACTGGAGACAGCTTCAGGCTCCCCAGTGACCAGAAATCTGAGCAGTGAAGTGTGGACAGTGAGCGCAAACTCAGGGGGATTGAGGAATTGAACTCTTGCAGGGGAGGGACTGTGTGAGAGCCGCACTCTGGAGGCTGAGAGAGAGGAAGCGCCTCCCAGACGCCAGAGGCAGAGAAGAGAACCGAGGGGAGCAGGAGCCAGGGAGTGGGGAGCACACCAGCTGGGGCTGCCTGAGGGCCAAAAATTGTGCTGCTGCACCACCCGAGGAAAAGGCAGCTCAGAGCCCCAGTGAGAAGGGAGGCCCAACCCCCCATACCCACACCATCACACAGGCTCCCACAGAAACTGCAGGTTGGAACTTTGCATGGGAACTTGTTGCTGGTGCCACCAGCATGCTCATTGCAGAAGGCAAAAACCTCCTCAAGGAGCTGGACAGGGAGGGCTAGCCATCTCCTGCACACAAACAGCCTGCTGCAGGCTTCCCTGTAGAACCAGGCAACCAGAAACCGCCTGGAGAAGCCGGAGGGGGAGGGGTAGCCGTCAACACCACAAACAGCACCCTGCAGTTCTCCACACAGAACCAGCATGCACGAAGGCGGGGCCTGAAAACACCAGCAGTGCTGAAACCCAGCTAGGCTACTGAAGGCTCAACCTACTGGGGGTGTGGCACTCAGAACCAGCCCTGACTGTAACAGTGAAAGGCCCTGCCACTCCAAGGCCCCATAGCCTGACTGTAGACTGCAGAGACTTGATCAAGGAAAAGAGGCAGAATCAGGAAATGGATCACTGCTTATCTCAAGCACCTGAGTTACAACAAGAGCTACATGAACTATTCCCTAACATATCCTTTTCAAAAGTTACTCTTCCAACCCTCACAATTAGTGCATTTTAAATAAATAATGTTTATATCATAGTGTATCCCAAATCCCAGATTCTTACACCTCCTGTCTCTTAATTCATTTAACCACCCAAGATCCTCTTCGTACTCTGGTTTTAAATCTACTTACTCTCCTGCTACAACTCCTTCCCAATCCTCAACCTAAGTATCACCCCCCTCTCCAGCCTCTTAGAACATTTTTTGTGGGTGCGCTACTTGGGGCTACACATTCTTTCTTCTGCTGAAAAACACACTGGTCCTCACTCCATCTTGACCAATCAGTGCTCATTGAGGACAGGGAGGTAGATGCGGCAATTATATATAGACTGTATTAAATATTATGTTCACTCACACTTGAGGCATTCTGATTTCCCCCTCCCCATTTCTATATAAGAGGTAAAGTTGGCTTTTTCTCTCACATCCCCACTACCTTTGCTACCCCTTTGCACCCTTCAAAATTATCTATACTTTAGTCGACTTAATTATTTTTCCCTTCTTATAACAGTCTTATCACATTTACATCCTTATTAAGACTGGCTTATTTGCAGCTGAGGTTGTGATTAAGGGTGGGGGTTACCTTGGAGGGTAATGGGTATTTAGCTAGGTTCATTATGGAGTTGAAAGGGGAATTAAAGGAGAAAGATATCTTTGAAAGTGTGGTTATTTTACCTGGACTGGTGGTTCTGTTTTAGAAGCAGCTCAATAACAGTATATGAAACTTGATAGAAGGAGGGTCTCTCAGTTGGCCAACTGGAGTGAAAGGAGCAACACATAAAACAAATCCAAAATACAACCAGATAACCCAAGTTAATGACATAGAGGGCACCCCAAGAACAACAAGTTGAGGAAATCTAGGTGACTGCAACACTGAACCCTGCAAATCTCCTAACACAGAAGGGCATTCAACCAAGGTAGGGATTCAAAGCAGATTAATCCAAGAAACAAAAACAAGCAACAGCAGACACCAAAATGGGAAGAAAAAGAAATAGTCCATCACCAAAAGGAAATAAGCAATCCCCAGGAAGACTGCTAAATGAAATAGAAACAAGCAAGCAATCAGACATGAAATTCAAAGAAATCATTATTAAAAAGTTCCATGAACTCATGGAACTCAAAGAAAACTACAAAGAACTCCAGAGCAACTATAAGGAACTTACTGAAAATTAAACTAGCATTGAAAAGAACATAGAAACTATCATTAAGAACCAGGAGGAAATGAAGAACACAAACTCAGAACTGAAGAACACAATAGAAGGAACTTGAAGCAGGTTAAGATGAAGCCAAGAACCAGATTACTGAACCGGAGGGCAACATGGAAAAAAATAACCAAACAGTGCAACAAAAATAAAAAAAGACTGAAAAAGATTGAGGAGATTTTAAGAGAGATACAGGACAACATGAAGTGCAACAATATTTGTATAATAGGGATACCAAAAGGAGAAGAGATGCAAGAGATTGAAAACCTGTTTGAAAAAGTAATGACAGAAAAATTCCCTAAAATAATGAGTGAAAGGGTCATTCAAGTTCAGGAAGCACAGAAGGTCCCAATGAAGATAAACTTAAACAGGCCTACTCCAAGACAGATGATAATTAAAATGGCATACTTCAAAGACAAAGAGAGAATCCTAAAATCATCAAGAGAGGAAGAGCAAATAACATATTAGGGAGCTCTGATAAGATTATCAAATGATTTCTCAATAGAAACAATACAAACTAGAAGGGAATGGCAAAAAACACTCCAAATAATGAAAAACAAAAGCCTGCAACCAAGAATACTCTACCGAGCAAGGCTCTCATTCAAAATGGAAGGTGAAATAAGGAGTTTCCCAGACAAAATAAGGCTAAAATAATACACCTCCACCAAAACAGCACTGCAAAGATGCTTAAAGGCCTGCTTTAAAAAAGATGAAGAAACAAAGAGAGACAGAGAGGAATACAGGAACAAAGGGAAAAAATGTTAACGAAGAAGTACCTCTTAATAATAACCTTCAACATAAGCAGAATAATGCAGCAATAAAAAGACAGGGTAGTTGAATGGATAAGAAAGCACAACCTAATTACATGCTGTCTGCTAGAGACCCACCACAGAACAAAAGATCGACACAGACTGAAAGTGAAGGGATGGAAAAATATATATCAGGCAAATGGACATGAAAAGAAAAGGCTGGGGTAGTAATACTTGTATCAGACAAAACAGACTTCACAATGAAGGTCATAAAAAGAGACAAAGGAGGACATTTCATAATACTTAAGGGAATAATCCATCAACAAGACATAACCCTCATAAATATATATGCACCCAATGTAGGAACACCCAAATATATAAGAAAAATCTTAGAGGACTTCAAGAAGGATATCGACAGCAACACACTAATAATAGGGGATTTTAATACCCCATTATCAACAATGGACAAATCTTCCAGGCAAAAATACACCAAGGATCTACAAGATCCTTGAGCGTTGAACAAAACTCTAGATGAAATGGACTTAACTGACATATACAGAACTTTTCACCCCAAAGAAGTGAAATACGCATTCTTTTCTAATGCATGTGGAACATTCTCAAAAATAGATCACATGGTAGGACATAAAACAAGCCTCCACAAATTCAAGAAAATTGAAATTATACCAAGCATCTTCTCAGATCACAATGGCTTGAAATTAGAAACCAATCTCAAGGGAAAAAATTTAAAAATAATACAATTCATGGAAACTGAATAAACATGCTATTAAGTAAGGAATGGGTTAATAATGAGATCAAAGAAGAAATTAAAAAGCTTATGGACACCAATGAAAATGAACTCACAACACCCCAAAACCTATGGGACACAGCAAAGGCAGTCCTTAGGGGGAAATTCATAGCAATACAGGCCTACGTAAAAGACTAGAAGAAACTTGTACAAACAACCTAACCATAAAGCTTCAAGAACTAGAACAGCAACAACAAAGTCCAGAGCAAGTAGAAGGAAGGAAATTATCAAGATCAGAGCAGAACAACATAGAGACTAAAAGCACAATTCAAAGGATCAACAAACCCAGGAGCTGGTTCTTTGAAAAGATAAACAAAATTGACAAACCATTAACAAGATTCATCAAGAAAAAAAGAGAGAGGACCCAAATAAACAAAATCAGAAATGACAGAGGAGAAGTCACAACAGATAACACAGAAATACAAAGGATTGTAAGAAATTACTACCTACAACCATATGACAAGAAATTTGACAACCTGGGTGAAAAGGACAAATTTCTGGAAATGTATAATCTACCAAAACTCAATCATGAAGAAGCATAAAGCCTGAAGAAACCAATAACAACTAGTGAAATTAAAGAAGTAATCAAAAACTTCCCAGCTCACAAGAGCCCTGGTCTAGGTTGCTACACAGGTGAATTTTACCAAACATTTAGGGAAGAACTAACTCCTTTCCTCCTCAAACTATTCCAGAAAATCCAAGAAGAGGGACGACTCCCACACTCTTTCTATGAGGCCAATATTATTCTAATCCCCAAACCAGGTCAAGACCCAACAAAGAAAGAAAACTATAGGCCAATATCTCTGATGAACTTAGATGCAAAAATTCTCAACAAAATTTTGGCAAACCAGATCCAGCAATATATTTTAAAAATTAGGAGGAAGAAAGATGGCGACAGAGTAAAGAGCAGTGCTGATGGCATTCTTGAGTGCCAGAGCAGCTGGAGGACAGGTTAGGGAGCACGAGATGTCTGCAGGTCCCTAAGAATTGGAGCTGTAAGCATCTGGACTCAGGGAAGCACAGCCCAGAGGCAGCAGAGACCTACAAGAGAGCAGGTGAGAGTTCCAAACCCGCCAGTGGGCTAAGGTCTGCTCTGGCAGTGGTGGCTCTACCCAGAGGGGCATCTTTAACTGAAGCCAGCTCCAGGCTCCCTGGAGACTAGAAATCTGAACAGTGAAGTGTGGGCAGTGAGGGCAAACACCGGAGGGAAGGTGGAATTGAACTCCTGCAGGGAAGGGACTGTGTAAGAGCCTTGCTCCAGCGACAGAGAATGGAAGCTCCTCACTGGGCCAGAAGCAGAGGAGAAGAGTCCTGTGGGGAGCAGGATCGGGGGAGTGGGGAAGTGCACCAGCAGCACCAGCAGCAGCAGCGAGAGGGCCAAAAACTGTGCCGCTGTGCCACTGGGGAAAGAGCGGCTTGATGCCCCTGCCGAGGGGGTAGGCCCAGCCCTGTGCACCCACACCGGGCCCGCAGGCTCCCATGGAAACTCCAAACTGCGAGCCTGGAACTTGCAACTGGGGCATCTGCTGTGCCCATTGCAGGCAACAAAGGCTGTGCTGTGGACACTCTGGGGAGACGTGCGCACATCACAGAGGTGGCAGTGAAGGACTCCTAGGAGAGCTGGACTGCCTAGAGGGTTGGCCCTCACCTGGGGGAGCTGGGCACTGTTGGCTGACCCAGGGCACTGTTGGCAGACACAGGGGCTGCCTACTCCGGGAACTTCGGGGGCAGGGCCAGTCATCACAGAAGCCAGCGAGGTTGCAGGCCACCCTGCAGGGGAGCCAGGTGCCCATCTCAGGCAGGAATCTCCTCAGGAGCTGGAGTGGGTGGAGCAGCCATAGACATCATAGAAGCATCCTGCAGGACTTTGCACAGAAGCAGAGAAGGGAGGTCTCCAGAACACCGGCAGCATTGAAACCCAGCTAGGCTACTGGAGGCCCAACCTATCTGGGGGCTGACACTCAGAATCAGCGCTGACTGTGACAACCATAGGCCCGGCCACTCCAAGACCACACAGCTTGACTATAGACTTCAGAAACCTGATCAAGAGAAAGAGGCAGACTCAGGAAATGGATCGCTGCTAATCTCAAGCACCTGAGATACACCGAGAGCTACATGGACTATTAATCCCTAACATATCCTTTTCAAAAGTTACTTCCAAGCCTTACAATTAGTTCATTTTAAGTAAATACTGTTTATACCATAGTGTATCCCAACTCACATATTTTTAATCCTCCCCTAGCTCAATCCATCTAAATACCCAAGACCCTCCTCCTACTCTTGATTTAAAGTCTACTCACCCTCTGGCTACAATGCATCCCCAGTCCTCAATCTGAGTATTCCTCCCCTTCCCAGCCACCTAAACCCTTTCTTTATTCTTTTTTTTTTTTTTTTTTAATTTTTTTTTTTTCTGCTAAAAGCCCACAGGTCCTAGCTCCACCTGGACCAGTCGAGGATTCTTAAGGGTGAACAGCCACCTAAACCCTTTCTATATTATTATTATTATTATTTTCTTTCTCTGCTAAAAGCCCACAGGTCCTGGCTCCACCTGAACCAATCAGGGATCATTAAGGGTGAATAGGGAGGCAGATGCAGCAACTATATATATAGGCTTACAGTGTTCACTCATACTTGAGGCTTTCTGATTCTCCCTCTCCTCATTTCTATAGAGTAGAAAAGTTGGTTTTCTCTCTCATATCCCTGCTATCTTTGCTACTGCTCAGCACCCTTCAAAACTATCTATACTTTATTCAACTTAATCATGTTTTCCCCTTGTACAACAGTCTTAATATCTACATCCCTATCAAGACTGGCTCAATTGCAGCTGAGGGGGTGATTAAGAGTGGGGGTTACCTTGGAGGGTTTGGGTATATAGTTACGTTCATAGGCAGTCGAAAAGGGAAGTAAAAGAGAAAGATATCTCTTAAGGTATGGTTATTTTGCCTGGACTGGTGGTTCTATTTTAGGAGCAGCTCAAAAACAGTGTATGAGAAAGGATGGAAGGAGTGTCTCACAATCAGCCAACTGGAAGGAAAGGAGCAACATACACAACCAATTCAGAATACAGCCAGACAGCCCAAGTTAATGACATAAAGTCCACCCCAACTGCAACAAGTGGAGAAAATATAGGACACTGTAACACTGAACTCCACAAATCTCCTAACACAGAAGGATGCTCAACAAAGGCAAGTAAGTGAAGCACATCAATCCAAGGAAAACAAAAACAAAACCAAAAAATAATAAAAAACAAGCAACAACAGACACCCAAAAGTGGGGAAAAAAGAATCAGTCCATCACCAAAAGGAAAGGAAGAATCCCCAGAAAGATCACACAATGAAACAGAGGCACACAATATATCAGATATGGATTTCAAAAGATGATGATAGAGAAGCTCAATGAGCTCAGCCAGCTCAAAGAAAACTATAAACAACTCCAAGGAAGTTACAAGGAACTTACTGAGAGCTACACCAGCATCCGAAAGGACTTAGAAACTATCAGTAAGAGCCAGGAGGAAATGAAGAATACAATTTCTGAATTGAAGAATACAGTAGAAGGAATCAACAGTAGGCTAAAGGAAGCAGAGGATCAGGTCAGCGAGTTGGAGGACAAGGTAGACAAATACTCCAAGACAGTGTAAGATAATGAAAAAAGGCTGAACAAGATTGAAGAGGTCTTAAGAGAGCTGCAGGACAACATGAGACATAATAACATCCATATCATAGGGATACCAGAAGGAGAAGAGAAACAAGGAATGGGAAACCTGTTCAAAAAAGTAATGATAGAAAATTTTCCTAACATGATGAGTGAAAATGTTACTCAAGTTCAGGAAGCACAGAGGAACCCAATGAAGATCAACCCAAACAGACCACCACCAAGGCGCACTATAATTAAAATGGCAAATTTCAAAGACAAAGAGAGAATCCTAAAAGCATCAAGAGAGAAATGACAAATAACATATAAAGGGGCTCTAATAGGCTATCAAACGATTATTCAAAAGAAACAATTCAAGCCAGAAGGGAATGGCAAAAAGTATTTCAAGTAATGGTAAACAAAGGCCTGCAACCAAGAATACTCTACCCAGCAAGGCTCTCATTCAAGATGGAGGGAGAAATAAGGAGTTTCCCAGACAAAAGAAAACTAAAAGAATACATCTCTACCAAACCAGCATTGCAAGAAATGCTAAAGAGTCTGCTTTTAAAATAAATAAATAAATAAAATGAAAAAACAGAGAGAGCCAAAGAGGAATACAGGTACAAAGTGAGAAAATGGCAATGAATAAGTATCAATCAATAATAACCTTAAATATAAATGGATTAAAAGAACCAATCAAAAGACATAGTGTAGCCAAATGGATAAGAGAACATGACCCACATATATGCTGTCTTCAAGAAACCCACCTCAGAACAAAAGCTTGACACAGACTGAGAGTGAAGGGATGGAAAAATATATATCAAGCAAATGGACATGAAAAAAGGCTTGAGTAGCAATACTTATTTCAGACAAAATAGATTTTACAATGAAGGCCATAAAAAGGGATAAAGAAGGACATTTCATAATACTTAAGGGAACAATCCATCAATAAGAAATAACTCTGGTAAACATATATGCACCCAAAGTAGGAGCTCCAAAATATATAAGAAAAATCTTGGAGGACTTCAAGAAAGACATAGACAGCAACACACTAATAGTAGGGGATTTTAATACCCCACTATCAACAATGGACATGCCTTCCAAACAAAAAAAATCACCAAAGATGTTGTGGCATTGAACAACACTCTAGAGGAATTGGACCTAACTGATGTATACAGAGTCTTTTACCCCAAAGAAGCAAAATAAACATTCTTTTCAAATGCACATGGATCATTCTCTAAGGTAGACCACACAGTAGGTCACAAGACAAGCCTCTACAAATACAGGAAAATTGAAATCATACCAAGCATCTTCTCAGATCACAATGGCTTGAAACTAGAAACCAAATTCAAGGGAAAAACCCAAAAATTCTCTAACTCATGGAGACTGAATAACATACTTTTAAGTAATGAATGGGTTAACAATGAAATCAAAGATGAAATAAAAAAGTGCCTGAAAACAAATGACAATGAACACACAACAGCCCAAAACCTGTGGGACACAGCAAAGGCAGTGCTCAGAGGGAAATTTATAGCAATACAGGCCTACTTAAAAAGGTCACAAGAAGTTTATAAAAACAACCTACCCATAAAGCCACAAGAACTAGAAGAATAACAACAAACAAAGCCCAGAGCAAGTAGAAGGAAGGAAATTATCAAGATCAGAGCAGAACTAAATAACTCAGATTCAAACTACGATTTGAAGAATCAACAAGTCCAGGAGCTGGTTCTTTGAAAAAATAAACAAAGTTGACAAGACTTTATCCAGACTCATCAAGAAAAAGAGAGGGAGGACCCAAATAAACAGAATCAGAAATGACAGAGGAGAAATCGCAACTGATACTTCAGAAATAAAAAAGGTTGTAAGAAATTATTACAAACAACTATGTAACAAGAAATACGACAATCTGGATGAAATGGACACATTTCTGGAAAGGTATAATCTACCAAAACTGAACCCAGAAGAAGCAGAAAGCCTGAATAGGCCAATAACAACTAGTGAAATTAAAGAAGTAATCCAAAATCTCCCAAAGCACAAAAGCCCTGGACCAGATGGCTACACAGGTGAATTTTACCAAACATTTTAAGAAGAACTAACTCCTATCCTCCTCAAACTATACCAAAAAATTCAGGAAGAGGAAAGACTCCCAAACTCTTTCTATGAGGCCAATATTATTCTAATCACAAAACCAGGTCAAGACACAAGTAAGAAAGAAAACTACCGGCCAATATGTCTGATGAACATAGATGCTAAGATTTTCATCACAATATTGGCCAACTGGATTCAGCAGTACATTACAAAGATCATACCCCATGATCAAGTGGGTTTCATCCCAGGGATGCAAGGATGTACAACATTCCCAAGTCAATAAATGTAATACACCACATCAACAAACTGAAAGACAAAAAACATATGCTTATATCAATAGACACTGAAAAAGCATTTGATAAAGTACAGCAACCATTTATGATAAAATCCCTCAGCAAAATGGGGAATAGAGAGAGCATACCTCAACATCATAAAGGCCATCTATGAGAAACCTGAAGCCAACATCATACTTAATGGACAAAAACTAAAAACTTTTTCCCTAAGATCAGGAATGAGACAAGGCTGTCCACTTTCTCCACTTCTATTCAACATTGTCTTGGAAGTTCTAGCTATAGCCATCAGAGAAGAAAAAGGAATCAAAGGTATCCAAATGGGAAAGGAGGAAACCAAACTGTCATTATTTGCAGATGATATGATCATGTACATACAAAACCCGATGGGCACCACCAAAAACTTACTCGACCTAATGAGCAAATTCAGCAAAAAAGCTGGATATAAAGTCAGTGTCCAGAAATCAAAAGCATTTTTGTATACAAATAATAAAACATCAGAAATAGAAGTGAGAAAACAAATCCCATTTACCATAGCAACAAGAAAAATACAATACTTAGGGATAAACTTAACCAAGGAACTAAAGGACTTGTACTCAGAAAACTACAGAACAATGAAGAAAGAAATCAAGGAAGGTACAAATAAATGGAAGCATATACCATGTTCGTGGATGGGAAGAATTAACATCATTCAAATTCCATATTACCCAAAGCAGTCTATAGAGTCAATGTAATCCCAGTTAATACCAATGACAGACTTCACAGAAATAGAAAAGATACTTCAAAAATTTATATGGAGCCAAAAATTCTCATGAATAGACACAGCAATCTTGAGAAAGAAGAACAAGGTAGGAGGAATCACAATACCTAACATCAAACAATACTACAAGGCTACTGTCATCAAAACTATCTGATACTGGCATAAGAATAGACATATAGATCAATGGAACAGAATAGAGAGCCCAGAAATTAACCCAGGACTCTATGGTCAACTAATATTCAACAAAGGGGGAAAAGAACATCAAATTGAGTAAAAACAGTCTCTTCAACAAGTGGTGTTGGGAGAACTGGACAGTAACATGCAAAAAGATAAAACTAGACCACCAACTTACACCATATACCAGAATAAACTCACGATGGATAAAGGATTTAAACATTAGCAGTGCCACCATAAAGGTCCTAGAGAAAAATACAGGCAATAAACTTTTTGATATCCTACACTGAAATATGTTTACTGCTACTTCACCAAGGGCAAAGGAAATAAAAGAAGAAATCAACAAATGGGACTACATCAAATTGAAAAGTTTCTATTCAGTTAAAGCAAACACCAGTGAAATTCAAAGGGAACCAATTGTATGGGAAAACATAATTGCCAATGATACCTCAGACAAGTGTTTGATCTCCAAAATATATAAAGAACTAAGGTGATGCAACACCAGGGAGACAGGCAGCCCAATTAAAAAATGGGCAAAAGACCTGAACAGACAACTCACTGAGGAAGATAAAGAAAGAGCCCAGAGGCATATGAAAGAATGTTCAACATCACTAATCATGAGAGAGATGCAAATTAAAACCACAACAAGATACTACCTCACACCTGTCAGAATGGCAATCATCAACAAATCAATAAACATCAAGTATTGGTCAGGATGTGGGGAAAAGGGAACCCTCATGCACCGTTGGTGGGAATGCAGGCTGGTGCAAACAGTTTGGAGTTTCCGCAAAAAACTGAAAATGGAACTACCTTTTGATCCAGTGATTCCACTACTAGGACTATACCCAAAGAATCCTGAAACACCAATTCTTAAGAACCTATGTGCCCCTCCCCTATGTTCACAGCAGCACTATTTACAATAGCCAAGTGCTAGAAACAGCCTATGTGCCCATCAGTGGATGATTGGATCAAAAAACTTTGGTACATTTATACAATGGAATACTATACAGCAAAAAGAAATATGGAACTCCTAACCTTTGCAACAACATGGATAGAACTAGAAAGTATTATGCTTAGTAAAATAAGCCAGTCAGTGAAGGACAAGTACCATATGATCTCACCCATTACAGGACAATAATGAACAAAAGTAACAATAAGACAAACAGAACCAGATACATGAATACAGTGAATAGGCATTCAGTGGGCAAGGGGAAGTGGGTGGGGAGAGTGGGGAGGAAGAGGCAAGGAAAAGGAGCAGTTTGGAGAAGAACCTAGTATGAAGGAACCATGGACATGGACAATAGGTGGGATTGACTTTGTGGGGGAGTGGGTGGGTGGGGAAGGGGACAGATGAGAGCAAAAAAGGGATGGATGTAATACAACAGCAATAAAATTAAATTTAAAAAAAAGTGCAAAAATTATATATACAACATGACCAAGTGGGATTTGTCCCAGGGATGCAAAGATGGTTCAATATTCTCAAATCAATAATTGTAATACACTGCATAAACAAACTGAAAGATAAAAATCATATGATCATATCAATATATACTGAAAAAGCATTTGATTAAGTACAGCTTTCTTTTATGATTAAAACCATCAGTAAGATGGGAATAGAGGGAACATACCTCAACATAATAAGGCCATATATGAGAAAACTGAAGCTAACATTATACTCAATGGGCAAAAACTGAAAGCCTTTCCCTTAAGATCAGGAACAAGACAATGGTGTTCACTCTCTCCACTTCTATTCAACATAGTCTTGCAAGTTCTAGCCACAGCAATCAGATAAGAAAAAGGATTCAAAGGTATCCAAATTGGAAAGGAGGAGGCAAAACTCATTATTTGCAGATAACATGATAGTGTACATAGAAAACCCTATAGACTTCACTAAATAACTACTCCATCTAATAACTGAATTTGGCAAAAGAGCTGTACACAAAGTCAATATCCAGAATTTGAAGGCATTTTTATACACCCACAATGGAACACTGAAGAAGGAAATTAAGGAAGATATAAATAAATGGAAGCATATACCACAAACACTTAAAAAATTCACAGGGAGTCAAAAACAACCCCAAATAGCTATAGCAATCCTGAGAAAGGAGAACAAAGTAGGAGGAATCACAATACCAGACAGCAAGCTATCTTACAAAGCCACAGTACTGGCACAAGAACAGAAAAACAGATCAATGGAACAGAATAGAGAGCCCAGAAATAAACCAAGGACTCTATGGGCAACTAATATTTGACAAAGGGGGAAGGAACATAAAGTAGAGTGCAAATAGCCTCTTCAACAAGTGATGTTGGGAGAACTGGATAAGCATATGGAATAAAATGAAACTAGACCACAAATTTACACCATACACCAGAGTAAACTCAAGATGGATAAAAGACTTAAACATAAATGGTGCCACCATAAAAGCTCTACAGGAAAAAAAACATAGACAAAAAAGTTGCAGATATCCCACTCAGGAAAATTTTCACCAAAATATCTTCTAAGGCAAGGGAAACGAAGAAACAAATAAACAAATGGGATTACATAAAACTTTAAAGTTTATGCTAAGACAAAGAAAACATGAAGAAAATAAAAAGGGAACCAACCATATGGAAAAACATATTCACCAATGACAATTCAGACAAGGGTTTGATCTCCAAAATATGTAAGGAACTAATACAACTCAACACCAGGGAGACAAGCCAAATTTAAAAATAGGCAAAAGACCTGAAAAGATACTTCTCTAAGGAAAACATACAAAGGGCTCACAGGCACGTGAAAGAATGCTCAACGTCACTAGCCATCAGAGAGATGCAAATTAAAACTAGAACCAGATACCACCTCACACCCATCAGAATGGCCATCATCAACAAATCAACAAACAACAAGTGCTGGTGAGGATGCGGAGGAAAGGGAACTGGTGCAGTGTTAGTGGGAATACAGACTGGTGCAGCCACTATGGAGGATAGTATGGCATTTCCTCAAAAACCTAATAGAACTGCCCCATGCCCAGTGATCCCACTGCTAGAATTATACCCCAAAAATCCTGAAATACCAATTCATAAGAACGTATGCACCCCTATGTTCATAGCAGTACTATTTACAATAGCCAAGTGCTGGAAACAATCTAAGTGCCCTTCAGTGAATGAATGGATCAAAAACTTTGATACATTTACACAATGGAGTTCAACACAGCAGAAAGAAAGAGAGATCTCCTACCACTTATAAGAGCATGGATGGAACTGGAAAGAATCATGCTTAGTGAGATAAGCCAGGAAGCAAAAATTAAATACCACATGTTCTCAGTTAATACAGGAAACTAATGAACCAACAAACAAGCAAACAAAGCAGAACCAGAGACATGAATACAGGGAACATGTTTTCAGTGCATTTCAGGGAAGGGGATGGGATGGAAGGGAAGTAGACAAGAAAGGGGAACAGTTTAGTCAAGGAACTAGCATCGATGACCCACGGACACAAAGAACACATGGGATTGACTGTTGTGTTGGATAAGGAGGGTGGGGAAGTGGCAATTAGAGGGGGAAAAATGAGATGAACGTAATATAACAACAATTTAAAAAATAAAAGAAAAAATAAAAATAAATAAAATGAATATTGAAAATCCACACAGCACCCTGGCAGGTAGCACAGTGGATAAGGTGCTGGCCTGTGAACCCAACAGTCACTGGTTCGATTCCTCAGCCAGGGCTCATAACCAGGTTGCAAGCCAGGTCTCCAGCCAGGTCTCCAGCCAGGTCCATAGCTGGAGGTAGGTGAAAGGCAACAATACATTGATGTTTCTTTCCCTCTCTAACTCTCTCCCTTCCCCTCTCTTTGAAAGTAATAAATAAAATATTTTTAAAAAGGAAGAAAAAATCCACAGAGCAAAAGAATTTGTGTACTCAAAAGCATAAAAAGTGCCCTAGCTGGTAGCACCGTGGATAAGGTACCGGCCTACAAACTCGAAGGTCGCTGGTTCGATTCCCAGCCAGGGCACATAACCAGGTTGCAAGCCAGGTCTCCAGCCAGGTCCGTGGCTGGAGGCAGATGAAAGGCAACCATGCATTGATGTTTCTCTCCTTCTCCTTCTCCCTCCCTTCCCCTCTTTCTAAAATTAAAGAAAAAAATCTTAAAAATTTTTTTTCACTATAATCCCATTTTGCTTGAACATATGTGTGACATTGCGCTACCCACTTTATCTTTCTAAGCCTCAGTTTTCCCATCAATCAAATGAGTTCAAGATATTTATATTTTTTGTGTCTATTAGATGATTTCAAGTGCCATTTCAAGGCACTTAGAATCATATCTTCCATGAAATAAGAATTTCAAATATGACAGTATTTTCCTGTTCTTCTTGAGACTAATTTTATATTCACTTCCATACATTTCTTAGGACCAGTGTCCTACCTTTCAGGAACTGACCTCCAAAGGAGGCAGCTAAAATAATAGAATTCTGTCATGAATTTTAGAGAAGGCTGAGAAATTGTCATTCTTCATTTCAAAGAAGCATCATGTATTTTAATGGTGAAATGGTGGCTTGTATTACTAACAGAGAGAGAGGAATTAAATAACCAGATAAAAGGCAGAAGGACGTGATATTTAATGATTCTGGCCCCTGCACATTCCCTCTCAGCATTCTAGAATACATCCCCATATCACACAAGTTTCCCTCCTCTCAGGGTAGAAATCCCCAGAGAACCCTTTTCTTTCACTCTCTTTACCTCCCCACTCATTCACACAACTGCTTTTTGTTCTGTTGTGGTTTCAGCATTAAAGATTTTCCTAAAGAGCAGAATATCACAAGTAAAAAGCAAAAGTTAAAGAAGATTTCTATGTTTTACAGAAACATCTGCAAGAGAGACTTTCTTTAACGTATTTGGAATATGATGTAATGGTACCTGTAGCTAAAACGAGACAGAAAGCAAGATGCAGTTTGTGGGTGGGCAAATGAACCTCCTCTCGGGGAAGACAGCCCCCTTGTGGCCTAATGCAATAAGGGCAGTCACCAAGAGATCCTAACCAGTTCCTGGGGATGCCCCTTCCTGCTACAAAAAAGCTACTTCTTTGAACAATAGATTCTAATGCTGCCACCAGCCTGTTTCCTTACCCTTTGTGTTACACAAGAAAGTCTCCAGCTTCAGGCAGGGCACAGACTCTTGGGGATAGGGTAGGGAAAGAGAGAGAAAGATGTGTTCTTTGCCTACACTAAGGTGCAGACCAGAGCTTTCCTATAAATTACCCTTCCACATATTATGGGACTTTAGGGAGCAGGCAGGTAAAGCTGCCAATCCAGGAATGGAACTCAAGAGAATCTCACTGAACATTAATTAAACAACCTTCAATGATATAATTTTAGTTTCACAGATTTATTCCAAATATCAGACATCAACCATTATTAAATAGAACAATATTTTTATTGACACATTGACTAGTGATCTTGACATCTCTTTCACACAATAGGAAAACTATGCCTCATTGCCAAAATAATTTTTATATAGGCTAAAAAATGTGATGAATAGTATCATTATTTCCTGGTGCAGGTGACATTTTTATTCAAATGAATCAATTTTGATATAATTTAAAGGATCTTTCTTTCTTTTTTTTTTTTTTAATGTTATTGTTGTTGTATTATATCCATCCCCTTTTTGCTCCCCTCTGTCCCCTTCTCCACCCACCCATTCCCCCCAAAGTCAATCCCACCTGTTGTCCATGTCCATGGTTCTAAAGGATCTTTCTTTATTGTTGTTCTATTACAGTTTTCCAATTTTTCCCTGTTGCCCTCCCTTGCCCTACCCCAACCCCCTTTTCCACATCAACCCCACCTGTTGTCTATGTCCATGGGTCATTTATACTAGTTCCTTGACTAGGCCCTTCCCTTTCTTTCCCTCCCTTCTCTCCTTCCCCTTTCCCCTGGTCACTGTCAGTCTTGTTTCTTGTTTCCATGCCTCTGGTTCTATTTGCTGAGTTGCTTTGTTCATTAGGTTGCTGCATTAGGTGTTATTGTATGGTATTTGTCTTTTGCCACCTGGCTTATTTCACTAAGCATAATACTATCCAGTTCCATCCATGCTGTCACAAAAAGTAGGACTTCCTTCTTTCTTTATGCTGCATAGTATTCAATAATGTAAAATATACCACAGTTTTTTGATCCACTCATCCATTTATGGACATTTAGGGTGTTTCCAGTATTTGGCTATTGTTAATAGCACCACTGTGAACAAAGGGGTGCATAGGTTCTTTTGGATTGATGCTTCAGGATTACTTGGGTATAATCCCAGCAGTGGAATCACTAGATCAAAAGGCAGTTCTGTTTTTAGTTTTTTTGAGGAAATTCCATACTGTTTTCCACAGTGATTACAGCAATCTGTATTCCCATCAACATGCACTAGGAACGGTTCCCTTTTCTCCACATCCTCATCAGTACATCTTGTTTTTTGATTTGTTAATGATGGTGATTCTGACATGTGTGAGGTGGTATCTCTTCGTGGTTTTAATTTGCATCTCTCTGATGGCTAGTGATGTTGAGCATTCTTTCATATGCCTATGGGGCATCTGTATATCCTCCTTGGATAAGTGTCTGTTCAGGTGCATTGCCCATTTTTAAATTAGATTGTCTGTCTTCCTGGTGTTGATTCATAAAAGTTCTTTATATATTTTGGAGGTCAAACCATTGTTCATGGTGTCATTGGCAAACAGGTTTTCCCATATAGTTGGTTCCCTTTTCATTTTGATGATTTTTTTTTTTTTTAAGCTGAGCAGAAGCTTTTTAGCTTGCTGTAGTACCATTTGTTTATTCTTTCCTTTATTTTTCTTGCCCTAGGATATAGTGTATTGGTGAAAATACTGTTATGTGAAATATCTGAAATTTTACTGATTATGTTTTCCTCTAGGACTTTTATAGTGCCACAGCTTACATTTAAGTCTTTTACCATCTTGAGTTTATTCTGGTGTATGGTGTAAGTTGGTGGTCTACTTTCTTTTCTTTTCTTTTTTTAGATGTCCTTGTCTAGGTTTTCCAACATCATTTGTTGAAGAAGCTATTTTCATTCCATTTTGTACTTCTGCCCCCTTTGTCAAATGCTAGACAAAACCATAGAGTTCTGGGTTTATTTATGGGCTCTCTGTTCTTTTCCATTGGTCTACATGTCTGTTCTCATGCCAGTACCAGACTCTTTTGATTATAGTGGCCTTGTAGTATAGTTTGATATTGGGTATTGTGATTCTTCTATATTTTTCTTGTTTCTCAAGATTGCTGATGGTATTCAGGGCTATTTTTGGTTCCATTTAAATTTTTGAAGTATTCATTCTAAATCTGTGAATTACATTATTGGTATTTTCATAAGGATTGTGTTGAATCTATAAGTTGCTTTAGGTAGTATGGACATTTTAATGATGTTAATTCTTCTAATCCATGAGCATGGTATATGCTTCCATTTGTTTGTAGCTTCCTTAATTTATTTCTTCAGTGTTCTGTAGTTTTCTTAGTACAAGTCTTTAACCTCCTTGATTATGTTTATTGCTAGGTATTTTGTTTTTTCTTGTTGCTATAATAAATGGGATTTTTTTCTAGTTTCTATTCTTGATAGTTCACTTTTTGGTGTACAAAAATGTCTTCTATTTCTGAATATTGACTTTGTTTTGCACCATTTTGCCAAATTCACTTATTAGGTCAAATAATTTTTTTGTGTGGAACCTATAGGGTTTTCTATCTACACTATCATGTTGTCTGCAAATAATGACAGTTTTCCTTCCTCCTTTCCAATTTGGATGACTTTTTTTTTTCTTTTCTTATTGCTGTGGCAAGAACTTCAAAACTATATTTAATAGCACAGGAGATTTCTTTAATTAGCAAAATATATATTTTTTAAAGATTTTATTTAATTATTTTTATGAAAAGAGGGGAAGGGAGAGAGGCAGAGAGGGAGACAGACATCAATGTACGGTTGCGTTTCACCTGCCTCTGGCCACAGACCTGACTGGAGACCTGGTTTGCAACCTGGTTATGTGCCCTGGCTGGGGAATCGAACCTGCGACCTTTGGGTTCGCAGGCCGGCGCCTTAACCACTGTGCTACCAGCCAGGGCAGCAAAATATTTTTAATGCAATGTTTCACCAGGAAGCATGTGTGAAATGCTAAGGTATCAGAAAGAGCCTGCAAGTATTGAGGCATCTCACATTTCTTCTTATGTGACATACTCAACATTTGGATTTATCATTTCAACTTGATGTTTCCCAGGTCCTTAGTGAAATTTCAACATTGCTGTATTGTCCTGTCATCTGCTGGAGGAAAGGATAGAAAAATTTAGGAAAAGGATATTTTTTGGAAATATTTGGTGTTCCAGACTGTATTTATTCATCAGCATTTTCAAAAAACAGAGCCTAAAAGTTTCAAACCCTAGAGAGTTACATTTCAAACCCGAATTTAGTCTGTTGGCAGAATTTCTTATTATCCTGGGAGGTCAGCCTTTTTCTGTTAAAGTCTTCAACTAATAGGATGAAGCCCATCCACATTATAAAGGGTAATCCACTTTACTCAAAGTCTACTCACTTAAAAGTTAATACCAATAATCACTTGTTAAACCTACCTTCACAAGAACATCAAGAATGTTTGTTCAAATATCTGCAGACTATGGCCTAACTATGTTGACATGTAAAATGAACAATCATGTTACTCCTCCCTCATTAATGTCCTGACAATTTTCAAACATTATTCCTCTTCCATTCTCTGATGGATGCTTGTGCATTTTAGGTATTTTCCTTAATTTTCTTTATTTCATTGGTCTGTGGGTGAGAAAATCCTGAAACCAGCTTCCATTCAGCCACCTTGCCTGAGAAGTCTCTGTGAATAAATTAAGATATTGTATGCATTTTAAAATAACCTACATTTCTTTTGTAGATTAGCTATTTCTTCTGAACTTGCAATGTAACTGAGTCTCCTTCCTTTTTTTAAAATTCTAGTCTTACTGTCAATTTTCCATTCCATCAAGATTTTATTATGGTCTATGGTATGAAATAAAAGTTTATATAAATCTCTATCTTGATTATCTACTAATCATCCTAGAACTGTTTAATAAAATCTTATTGCTACCATATTAATCAGATATAACCATTTATTAAATTTAATAAGTACAGATATACAATCTCTGAGATCATGTGCTTCATTAATTTGTTTCCTTGTATTATGTCTTTCAATAATTTCTCCCTTTGTCACACTATTTTTAGTATCATTACTGTCATCCCCACTCATTTTCTAGATGAGATAGCTATGCCTAGAAGTTTTCTATTCTTTAACATTATTTGCATTCTTCCTAATAAATTGATATTTCATCTATAATGTATACAGTATAAATTTCATGAAAATCACATGCTTTTTTTGGGAGCCCTGGCTGGTGGCACAGTGGATAAGACACCAGCTTGTGAACCCAAAGGTCACTGGTTCAATTCCCCAGCCAGGGCACATAACCAGGTTGCAAGCCATTTCTACAGTCAGATCCGTGGCTGGAGGCAGGTTAAAGGCAACCATACATTGATGTCTCTCTCCCTCTCTCTCTAAAAATAATAAATAAAATCTTTTTTAAAAAAGAAAAGAAAAGAAAATCACATGCTTTTTGGAATGTACAGATAACTAAATTGCATTGAATATAGTAGCCTGGGACAATTCCTTCATAAGGTTGAAAAATTAATTTGAATCCAGGAAGTTATCTCCCACATATCTAAGGTAAAGAAAGGGAAAAATCAACAAAACAAAACAATAACAACAGCATGTAACAATAAAAGGAAGACAAAGGAATTTATTTTGGGGACCAAAGCATATTTTAAAACTTAACGGAATTCTAAAATACGAAACATTTCAGTTGCCTATTTTATTAAGTGCATTCATGCAGGTCCATGTGGCCCCAGTGAAGCATAACCACATGGACCTGCATGAATGGGTCTAGAAAGAAGAGAAAACTCCTAGAACCTCATTCACTAAAAATCTTATCATCTGCTATGAATGAAACTGTTAACAAAACTCAGCCTTTGGTTATATAAAGACCTTATTTACCATATATGGCCTGGTAAGTACCTAACAAAATACATGAACCACAGGACTGAGGGAGTCTGGGCCCCTTGGTGAGGTAAGGAGGGCAAAAATGTTGCCTGGATTCAAGGCCAAATTTTGTTTCTAATATAGAGAAGAGAACTATTTCTATAATAAACAAATGTGTGTGTGTGTTCATGTATGCTACTACAGTCAAACCTCAGTTCTTAAACATCTCCCATCTTGAACAATTCAGTTCTCATCCAAGTTGTTCACAGGAAAAAT
The DNA here is from genome assembly GCA_004026585.1 of Noctilio leporinus. Lineage (NCBI taxonomy): Eukaryota > Metazoa > Chordata > Mammalia > Chiroptera > Noctilionidae > Noctilio > Noctilio leporinus. The sequence goes on from PVIW01008479.1 coordinate 51,188, forward strand.
GTCTCAATTGTCAAACAGAACCTCAGGTCTCAACCCAACAACCCTCTCATGCTAGCACTATTTACACATCAGCATACACTTCTAACTTTAGGACAATGTTATTTGTCATTTGACTGGTAAGTATATCCATTTAGATTAGCACATCTGAAGTTAATGGGAAGATTAAAATGGCAAAATTAACAATGTAGTTTAATGACATCTCAGACTACACAGAGAACTCACGAGTGAAATCAAAAAAGAAAAAATGTAAAGAAATGTTTAGGTAATGAAAATGTGTCCCCTATTTAGTGGCCATACTTAGAAAGAAGGTCATTAGAGAACATAGGATCCACGGTTGTTCACCAGATGTCCAGCTCAGCCAGGCCAGCAATCCCCTCTTGCCCAAGGCCCTCCTGCTATCTCGACTTATGTCCCTGATGGTGATCAGCTGTGGCCCCTGTGAATCTCTGTGAAGTAGATCACCGGATTTACTTCAGAATCATGTCCTGCTCAGCAGGAAATATTTGGTGCTTTTGATCCAAATGAGGATCCCTTCTGTCTGAAGGACAGAAAAGACTTCAGATTCCCAGATGCTCAGGCACATCTCTGACCTCTTGCTCACAGAGCATGCCTCTGCTGCCTGGAACACAACCCTCCTCAACAAACTGTGTACAGGACACTATCAGCAGCTGGACAACCTGGAACTCCAATATCAAAGATGGGAGGGGAAGAAACTGACCCTCCAATTCAGGGCCATATACTGGCTGAGATGGCATTTGTCTCTACCTGAAAGAGAAGAAATACAGTGACTGTGCCTGGGAAGTTATCCCAGTGGAAATCATGAGATCCTTGTCTTCAATAACAACTTTGCAGGAAAAGTTAAGAAATAAGGACAGAGACCTGAGGTCACCTTGCTACAATGCACATATGACTTAGGTCATATCAAGAAGCCTCTTATTACTACTTTAGTCCCAGAATTTATTTAATTAATTCAGCAAATCATTTGTCAGTACTATTGAGTGAGAATATGTTAAAACATTCAGCTCCAGATTAATCAGTATTTGAGATGACTTCCCTAGTGTTTGCTGCTTATTTATCTATTATTTATTTAATGTATTACTTCTTGCACCTATCACATTTATAATATTTAAAAATCATATGTAATTATATAAGCATCTCTACATTGTATTTAAATTTATAAAACATGTTTACCTTTCCATGTTGTTAAGTTTGCATTTTGTTTTATTCATTTAATTCTTACCAAAGAAAACTTCTTGATTTTATTTACTATAAAATCAAAGTCAAAACCCTCATTGTGAAAATGATGTTGAAGAATGAACATCATTCTGTTCAGATTCTATGAATAAATTGAATATCTAAATGACATTGTGTAATTGCAGTCAAGAAATACAGGCTAACAAAATATATATAGTTCCTGTTGTGTTGAAACTTTGTCTTACAGGAAAGGAGAAATAAAAATAGTACAAATGTCTTTTATTTTCATTATATTAAGCAATGCAAAGAGAAGAAAAGGAAAATGATGTTCTCATATCAAAATTTTAGGTACAAATTAGGCTGGAAACAAAACTTAGTATTAGATGTTGTTTGTAAAGTGTCTGAGAGACATAGAAGTTTAGGAGACTTATTGACAATTTGGAATATGGGTCTAGAATTTATAAAAATGCCATGTGGAGGTATTGAGTTGGGATTCCTTATTTCACATAGGATAATAAGAGCATCGGAATGGATGTGGTCACTTATGGAGTGGACAATGAGGAGGAGAGCTAAGCCTCATCCTGAAGATCCTCCACATGTACAGGTTGGGCAGAGAAGAGTCTACAAAGGGTACTGAGGCAGAGTAGCTAGTGAAATTAGAAGGATAAGTAAGGAAGAATGGAAGAAATACTAATAAAAGGAAGAAGTGTATTTAAAAGGTAAAATGGTGCTTATAGGGCAAGTGTGGATGTACTATCCATGTGGACCTGAAAGCAGATGCCATTGGTAGTTTTAGGATAGTCTGGTTTAGTAGGATTAGTGGGACAGAAACCAGGTGGGACTTAGGTTAAAAAGAAACACAAGAATGAGAATTAGAGACATTGTTCGCAGAAAGTTATTTGTAATCTTGTTTGGGAAGTAGAGGAGTGAAATAGATGACACCTGGAAGAGAATGTGGGTTAACATGCCCATGCATATTTTTCTTCATATTCTCTAAGAATTATTTTCAAAGACTAGATGAATTGGCACAGAACATAAACGTTTTTAACATTTGAGATATTTGATTTAAACTATTGCTTATTTAGGTATTTTATTTAATACATTGCTTATTTAGCTAAAGAATAATTTATCATTTCCTAATTAATATCACTTTGTAGTGAATTTGAGCAGTAACCCATTTGTTTGCTGTCTGTAGTTTCTTTTTTCAGTTGTGTCATTTTCTTTAATCTGATACTTCATTTACTCTAGTTTTACGTTGGTCATTTACAACATTTATAATGTTTAACTTTCTAATTTTTGACATAAACATTTTCTATAAATTTTAGCCATATTCTTTTGTACACTTGTTTTTAATTTTACCTGTATATAAAGAGCTAGACATTTCCTAATATACTCTTCAAAGCCTTAGGACATGGAACCAAGCTTCCTCCTAGTCACATTTCTCTTTTGATTTTACACATGGTCAAATTCCTTTTTTAAAAATCCATTTTTACATTAAATTTATATTCCATCAACAGTTTTTAGATCTACAATATGAGATGATAATCTAAATTACTTTCTGTTAAAGTGACAATGCTCCTAGAATGTTATGTTGAAATGTTAGTTCTTTCCTTATTGCAACATATACATCTTTACCCTAAATCCAATTAATTCTGATAATACAACTGTTTTTAGATTGTTTGCTTTATTAATATGATTAGTAAACTTTACTTATTGCTATACTTCTTTTACCATGCGTACTTCAAAACTCATTTAAAGTTGAGGTAGCTAAGATCAAGAATTCCTTTCTATTTTTAATATTATTGTTCTCATTATTTCTTGTTTAACTTTAGAGTTAGATGTTCTAAGGTCAAGTGCATTGGCTTCATGAAAATCATAAACATTTGTGGGAACCTAAAAGGCTATTCATAACAAAGAATGAGATAGCCAATAAAAATGAATGAAAAACTGGATCAGAGGTTCTTTTTCCCACAAAACCAAAGGCAAAGTAACATGCAGGAAAAATTAACATTAGCCATGTAAAAAGAACATGGAGTAAGAGAGAGTTTAGTGATTGCATAAAATTAAAAAATGTAGACAGAAATCCATAATATAAAAGTTAAGGAGTCATCCATACTTCATAATACAGGATTTGGGATTGAGCTACCTGTTGGACAGTTGCTATATATGTGTGGCATATATATATACACCCTCCCCATACCCCCATACACATATAAATATACATTTTACTTTTTGTTCATTTTGTTATTAACTTGTATGTTCCCAAGTATTGAAGATGTGAGGCTGGCAAAATAGGGCTGAAGATGAGGGCACCCTGCTGTTCTTAGCTACTGCCCAGTCACACAAAGTTTCTGCCCAGGCTCTGGACTTGAGCCACCCAAAACACGTGGTCACCTGTGGGGAAGAACGAGTGGGGACAGGTTCATATTGCAGTATCATTGGGAGACAGCTGAGTTTTGCTGGCTGCAGGAATGAGAATATGAACGTGGCCAAGCCTGGGACTTCCCCAGCTGCCAAGCCCTCTCCTGCAGAGGTCAAGGTGCCTCTGATATCTAACCAGGCCCAGACACACAGTAAATAAAGGTAGCTACAGCACCAACAATGCCCACGCATCCATATTACACAAGATGATAAAGAATCCAGGAGCTCATTTTAACTGTGTTTAGGCACTTTTAAGTTCTGATTCCCCTAGGAGACTGCACTAGTTAGTCAGTTATATGATGCTCATTTGCTCAGTAAACAAAGTCTCAAAAACTACAAAAAGGTTGTAAGAGTCAGCAGAAGCTCAAGAATTGGAAATGTAAAAAACTGGTATATTAGGCTCTTGGTTACAGATTAAAATAGAAGGTGTCAAGTTTGTTTCATTTAAGTAGCAAAATGTATTGGAGGTCTGCTGGTCCATCCTGTGGAAGATCTTGGTGGGCTATTGTTATACTTACAGTTTTCTACCTCCAACTACATTTTAAGGTAAGTTGCAGGATGGTTGGTTGTTGAAGGAGGCAATCAGAGCTTCAGACTGGAAATTCAATAAAGGCTGAAAAATCAACACTTTATATAACTCAACCCATATATACCACTCAAATGCAATTCTTAGAAAACACTTCTAGTCAAACTTCGAAGGATCCATTCTCAGGATGATAAGACCAGTATAAGGAAAGTGATAACTAAATTATGTGTGTTGTACATTGAGGACTAAGCTAATTTTATTATGTAGTAGTTGTATCATAAATTGTCACAACGTCTGTCATTACTGGAACAAATAGGATTGGCAGGGATGGGGGAGGAAAACATATTATTTATTTATTTAAGACTGTTCTGGAGAGGAGGAGATCAGATTCTTAGCAATCTCTGGTTCTTGTGGGTGGTAATATTCCCAGCATTGGTAAAGGATGTGGAGTCAGAGGGTATGACTTCCAAATGAGATCATTACCTTGGGAAAGATTTGATCTCTCTGTGGCTCAATTTTCTTCTCCATAAAATGAGGATAATGAAAGAAACTGCATCAGCTTGTTCTGTCAACCTGAGAAGGTTGAGACTAAAGACCATAGAAGAATAGAACAACATGTTTTAGCATATTAGTTTCTTAGAAAGCCTGTCCAGGAAAAATAAAAATTTAAATTACGAAGTTAAAAACCATATTAACATATAATAGAGTATTAAACATTTCCAGAAAGTTTAAGAACTCAATAAAAAATCTGAGCAAAATAATATAGACAATTTACAGAAGCAGAAGTAACTGAGTAGAAAATAGCATGTGTCAGATAATCAGTCTTTCTTGTGATCATGGATATTGAGAATAGTAGGCCTCCCTAGTGACCATGGATTTTGCAGAAAAGTAAAATTTCAAATGACAAAGTTGATTTACAAAAAATATTGCTTGGTGATAGTTGGAGTACGAGTGTATACACTTACACAGACTTGGTAGAATTACAAAAAATTCAAACATTATTGGTGATTAGTTTAGTAACATCTATCAAAAATTCTAAGTCATTAAATCTAGGGAATATAGAAGTAGGTGTCTATCTTACAAAAGTACTAAATAGCACTCAAATTTGTTCATTGTGTAGCATTATGTATATGAAAGTTAATTGAAGTCAACTTAATATTTCAGTGCAGGAGAATAGTTAAGTAAACTAAGATTCCTTTATATACTATTGGTTGGTTACATTAATTAAATTATGCAGATCAATACTCACCATCAAGGCCCTGGCTGGTGGCATGGTGAATAGGGGCCAGCTTGCAAACCCAAACGTCACTGGTTCAATTCCTAGCCAGGGCACATAACCAGGTTGCAAGCTGGGTTTCCAGCCAGATCTGTAGCTGGAGGCAGGTGAAAGGCAACCATACATTGATGTTTCTCTCCCTCTCTTCTTTCCCTCTCTTTGAAAATAATAAAATCTTTTAAAAATAATACCATCATTCAAAGGTGTTCATGTAATTATAAGTGTTTTCTTGAGTGAAAAAACAAATTAAAGAAAAAGAAGGATCACATTGGTGAGAACTGATATCGAATTATACCTAAGTATTAGGATTTGAGGAAATGAAAGGGTAGAAATGGGATCATTTGATTTTTTTGTATGTTTGTTTTTCTGGAACTTAGAGATCTCTGTGTACTTTAAAAATTGTTTTTATTTTATTCTTGTTGTATTGCATTCATCCCATTTCCACCCCACCCCCTGCTTTGCCCTTCCCCACCCTTCCCATCCCTGCCACAGTCAATACCACATGTTGTCCAGGTCCATGGATCATCCATGCTAGTTCCTTGACTAAACTGTTCCCTTTCCTTGCCTCCTTCTCCCTGCTCTCCCTCCACCTCCTCCTCCCCTCTGCACACTTAAAGTTTGTTCCTTGTATTCAGTCTCTGGTTTGGTTTTGCTTCTTTGTTTATTTTATAATGGGTGACATAATATCGTATTTGTCTTTCACTGGCTGGCTTATTTCACCAAGTGTAATATAATCCAGTTCCAACTATGTTGTTGCAAAAGGTAGGCGCTGCTTCTTTTTTTCTGCTATGTAGCATTTCATTATGTAAATGTACTACGTTTTTTTTTTGATCCAATCATCCACTGGTGGACACTTAGGTTGTTTCCAGCACTCGGTTATTGTAGATAGTACTGCTATGAACATAGGGGTGCATAGGTTCTTATGAACTGGTGTTTCAGGGTTCTTTGGGTATAATCCTAGCGGTAGATTTTGAGGAAATTCCATACTGTTTTCCATAGTGGCTGCACCAGCCTGCATTCCCACCAACAGTGCATCAGGGTTCCATTTTCTCCACATCCTCAACAGCACTTGCTGTTAGTTGATTTGTTGATGATGGCCATTCTGCCAGGTATGAAGTGGCATCTCATTGTGGCTTTAATTTGCATCTCTCTGATGGCTAGTGATGTTGAGCATTCTTTCATATGCTTTTGGGCCCTTTATATGTCTTCCTCAGAAAGGTGTCTGTTCAGGTTCCTTGCCCATTTTTTAATTGGGCTGTCTCCCTGGTGTTGAATCACACAAGTTCTTCATATATTTTGGGTATTAAACCCTTGTCTGAGGCATCATTGGCAAATATCTTTTCCCATACAGTTGTTTTCCTTTTAATTTTGCTGGTGTTTTCTTCAGCTGAACAGAAACTTTTCGGTTTGATATAGTCCCATTTCTTTATTTCCTTTGTCCTTAGAGAAGTATCAATGAAAACATTTCTGCATAGGATATTTGAAATTTTACCTCCTATGTTTTCCTATAGGACTCTTATGGTGTCACATGTTATGTTTAAGTCCTTTATCCATCTTGAGTTTATTCTGGTGTATGGCATAAATTGGTGGTCTAGTTTTATTTTTTTTGCATATCCAGTTCTCCCAACACCATTAGTTGAACTGGCTATTTTTACTCCATTTTATGCTCCTTCCCTCTTTGTAGAATATTAATTGATCACAGAGTCCTGGGTTTATTTCTGGCCTCTCTATTCTGTTCCATTGATCTATATGTCTATTCTGTAATGCCAGGACCAGATTGTTTTGATCACAGTGGACTTGTAGTATAGTTTGATATCTGGTATTGTGATTTCTCCTGCCTTGTTCTTCTTTCTCAAGGTTGTTGTGGCTATTCATGGTCATTTTTGGCTCCACATAAATTTTTGAAGTACTTTTTCTCTATCTGTAAAATATGTCATTGGTATTTTCATTGGAATTGCATTGAATCTATAGATTTCTTTGGGTAGTATGGACAATTTAATGACGTTAATTCTTTCCACCCATAAGCATGGTATATGCTTCCATTTATTTGTATCTTCCTTAATTTCTTTCTTCACTGTTCTATAGTTTCCTTAGTATAGGTCTTTTACCTCCTTGGTTAAGTTTATTCCTAAGTATTACTTTATTTTTCTTGTTGCTATGGTAAATGGGATTTATTTTCTACCTTCCATCTCTGATGTTTTATTATTGGTATACAAAAATGCCTTTGATTTCTGAATATTGACCTTATATCCAGCTATTTTGTTAAATTTGCTTATTAGGCCAGGTAGGTTTTTGGTGGAGTCTGTCAGGTTTTACATGTATACTATCATGTCATCTGCAAATAATGATAGTTTTACTTCCTCCTTTCCAATTTGGATGCCTTTGATTTTTTTTTCTTGTCTGATTGCTATGGCTAGAACTGCCAAAATGATTTTCAACAGTAGTGTAGAAAGTGGATAGCCTTGTCTTGTTCCTGATCTTTGGAGGAAAGGTTTTGGTTTTTGCCCATAGAGTATGGTGTTGGCTTCAGGTTTCTCATATATGGCCTTTATTATGTTGAGGTATGCTCCCTCGATTCCCATTTTGTTGAGTATTTTTATCACAAATCATTGTTGTACTTTATCAAATGCTTTTTCAGCATCTATTGATATAATAATATAGTTTACTTCTTTCATTTTGTTTATGTAATATATTATATTTATTGAGTTGCAAATGTTGTACCATCCTTGCATCCCTGGGATGAATCCCACCTGATAAAGTGTATAATCTTTTTAATGTATTGCTGGATTTGGTTGGCCAATATTTTGTTGAGAATCTTAGCATTTATGTTCATCAGTAATATTGGCCTATAGTTTTCTTCTGTGTACTTTTAAAAATATCTATAGGTATATTTTTAAAAGTTATTACATGGTAGTTATTGATGGAAGTTGGTACAAGTCAACAAATTGATGGAAGTTAGTACAAGTCAACAAATATTGATCCCCAAAAAGTTATTTATTAGCTTACTGATCAATAAACAGATGAATGAAATTGAAACAATTAATTGCTGGGAAGATAAACTGAAGTCAACTTTGCTTCTTGGAAATTAAACCCATAGCCAGCTGATATATGGTATACGCTGTTCCACCAACTGTGAAAATCATGGTAGCTCTATACAGGGCATAACTACACAACGCTTGAGTTGCACTGGAATTCCATCATCCTCCAGAAATAGCTTCAGTTTCTCTGGAACTTTACTTTGAAACTGCCTGCCTGATGCAGTACTTGTGGTCTTTTGGGCAATATGACAAAGAGGCAGCATGATTCTGCAACACATTGGCTCAGCACCAGCCACTAAACACTAAACACAACAACTAAACACCAGGAAGGATTGTTACCACACTGGAACCAGAACTACCACCTCAAAAATTAGCTACATATTTAAAATAGGTTTTTAAAATATTATTATCAACATTTCTATTAGATTGAAGCAAAGATGTTCACCATAGATCATTATTCCTGCATTTGCAGCTGGAAAAACAGCACTGTCTTTCTCACCAGGAAAAAAATTGAGAGGAATGTTTGTTGGTCTTTTTGAAAGCTAGAGACAGGAAAAACAGGATTGATCACTTAAAACTTTAGAAAGCAATCAGTAACAGCTGTAGGCCCTGCTATTCCAAGGCCCTACAGTCTGACTATAGACTTCAAAGATTTGATCAAGGAAAAGAGGCAGACTCAGGAAATTAATCACTGCTAATCTCAAGCACCTGAGTTACACCCAGAGCTACATGAATTATTGTTCCCTAACATATCCCTTTCAAAAGTTGTTTCCTTCACTGACTGGCTTATTTCACTAAGCATAATACTCTCCAGTTCCATCCATGTTGTTGCAAAGGGTACAAGTTCCTTCTTTCTTTCTGCTATATAGAATTCCATTGTGTAAATGTACCAAAGTTTTTTGATCCAATCATCCACTGATAGGCACTTAGGCTGTTTCCAGCTCTTGGCTATTGTAAATAGTGCCGCTATGAACATAGGTGTGCATAGGTTCTTATGAATTGGTGTTTCAGGATTCTTTGGGTATAGTCCAAGTAGTGGAATGGCTGGATCAAAAGGCAGTTCCATTTTTAGTTTTTTAAGGAAACCCCATACTGTTTTCCACAGTGGCTGCACCAGCCTACATTCCCACCAACAGTGTATG